>JAQFYE010000930.1:0-27648 GCA_034694305.1 Protaphorura glebata | reverse complement strand
GAATTTTTGAACAACAAGGCCTCAGGATTCGTTTGAAGTGTCCAAAAAACCAATTACCATGACTTTGTGCTTTTTACCTTTTAAAATTTCGCCTGCCTTAGACAGGCTTAAACGCAGCACTCCGTCTTAACTTCATTATTTCAAAATTTAAGATGATCGAATTGAATATTTGTAGTGGGTTTGGATTTATGCAGACTTTGAGGAGGCAACTCGTGTAATTCTTTTTCACAATCCAGAAACCTCGAGAACCAACCACTTGGTTTTCTATTCTTAATTGTTATTCCCCTATTGGAATTTACTGAAGAACTGCTATTTTCATGAATTTCCTTGCACTGAGAAATTCTGCGAGTCCTCCGTTTACTGAATTATTTTATTTGTCCAATCCACCCAATAATGGAAGAATAAGCGAGGGAAACCGGTATTTAGGCATATGTTAAATTACAGTCAACCACTGACTTTTAACAGTACGTGCTAATTTACTCAAGTTTTTGGGGTATGATATTCTGCGACCATTTCTCTCATATTTCAGTACAGCTTTGAAGTTCAAGTTGAATTGAATTGAATCTTTGTGACTGAAATAATCATTTTGTTTCAAAATATTTATCTACCGACAGCCAATCTAAAATGAAATCCAGTCTGTTGCATCTTGTCCCCTTAATATTAATTCTGTTCAGTTTAATTAATTTCATATCAGCTGATCCGCCCGTAACTCCAAAAGATAGAGCCGCCCTTAGAAGGGTAATAAAATTTAAAAAATCAATATTCCTGTATAAGTCAAATGTCAATACAATCAAGTCAAACGTACATTTTTATGTATATTATTTAGTTTTAAATATTATAATATAAATTACAAATAATGTTAATTCTAATAGTTCCGACCAGTAGTTGAGAATTTATTACCACATGAATACATGAAAGAGGATTCGTATTTACTCCGTTGGATCCGAAGTAAGTCAGAATTATAGTCATTTTCTAAATCACAAATTAGACGTCTAACGAACAAACGAATTTCTAGAGAAAAAGTATGACTTGGAAGGAGCTAAGGAATTATTGGTGAAGTTTAGCAAGTTATTTAATAGCCATTAATTCTACAAAACCGAATATTTACTGAACTTGGCCATTGATCTTGGGGACTTCAGAATATTGAATGGAGGAAAGAAAATAACATTGACAATTGGGAGTATGATCCAAAGTCTGCTTTAGCCAAAGATTTCCCGATTCGTTTGTCTGGAGTGGACAATGAAGGACGACCAGGTAAATTCATGAAACCAAACATTAGCGGCATTAATTGTCTGTTTCCCGATCAATTGTGTAGAGATGAACTGGTTTTGAAACAATGAATTATCATTTTTATTGGTTAATTTATAGTGGCGATTCAGGACTGGTCCGGTGATTTTCGGAAATATGCTGTGGCTGGAAAAAGGAAGGAATTGTCCAGACATATAACTGCCTCCTATGAAATTCTGGAAAGAAAATCAAGAGAATTGAATGTCCATAAAAACAATTCTGAGTACATTGTGATTACTGATTTAAATAAATTCTCAACCCGGACACATCTCTGTGTACAATGTAAGAAATAGAAGTGGTCACTGGTCACCGTAACCCGGTGTCACTGAAAGTATGTTTCGACTTTTGCATACTTCACGTCGATCAATAATTAAATTTAATTTTAATTTAAACCGTTTAAATCTCTGTAGGTTTACCGGTTTATTTGGACCACGCCATAATCGAAGAATCGTATTACCCCTTGGGACTTAAGGAGGCTATTACTGTCAATAGTAAGTCTAGACTCGTAATTCCTTTGTCTCTTCAAACCAATGATTGAAATGTTCAAACTGCTCAAATTTCAGCTCCAAGGATTTTCCAAACGGCGCTTCGACTAGTATCGCCGATCATAGGGGACACCATTGACAGAATAACCACTCTTGGAGTCAACAAAGATGAATGGAAACAATACCTTTTGAAGCGGATCCCAGCAGATCACCTCCCAATCAAGTACGGAGGAACACGACAATCATAATTTCCATCAAATTCTTTACGTGAATTTCCATTACAATAATTCTTTGTTTTAAACCCATTTTCCCACAAAAATTGGCATGGCTCTTTGTTAAATAACGGAAATTGAAAAGAAAGAAAGAAAAATGTCTGTCTGACTCTGATTATTTTAATTCCGTTCCACTTCCACTAATTTAATTTAATATAATTTAATTTAATGAAGTATTGTCTGTTTACTGGTGGGAGTATGAGAATAAAAATATCAAATGTTACAGGCGTAGTTCTGTTTTAGTTGTAACTCTCGCAAGTTTTGCGTCGCCCAATTATTATTCAGTGAGTTAGTCCTAAGTTGCTCTAAAACAAGTTTAACTTAGCATGTATATCAATTCGGACACTGATCCTGATTTATCTTACACTTTTTCAGCGATCCCAATTTATTTAACTTTGTCCCAATGTCTGACTGTGAAAGTAATTTATCAATTCGTGACTCGCAAATTTTCAACATGTTTCACATCACATTTTCACATGTTGCAACACATTTTCGACGCTGTAATTGTACGAACAATAAGAACTCTGAAATGAAAACAAAATTTCCTGAACACTCGCTTGATTTGTACAAAGATGTTGTTTACAGGATGAAACCCAGTCTTTATGCAATGCTAATTTCTGTACATATCAAATATTTACATGATCAAATAATAAAAACAAGTTTCTTCGCACAATCCACTCGTGCTTTTCTCTTTTGCTATATTTTTATACATTTCTTTGCAAATATTATTTGACCGGGTTGGAGATAATTGATTTTCAGTACTGACGAAGTTCCAAGATATAATCTACGGAATTTCTACTTCTGATTATTAACTTTCTGGAATTCATTTCCATGAAAATCCTTAATTTTTTTGTTTGGCAAAGATGGTTTTAAAGAGATATTTTTTTCTTAATTTAAGATAAGCAGCAGATTTATCGCTCAATTCGCGATCTGACGATTAAATTAAATTAATGACATAAATATGAGTTAGCGGAATCCAGTGGTGTTCCAAAATGGCCACGCACAAGAATACAATCAATTGCCAAATTCAGATTATTAGTGAATTTATTAGTGTGGCTTTTACAAGGGAACCACTTCGACCGATCCAAGATCTAACGCACGGACCCGTAATGTTAATTCGGCAATAATTGGATCCCCTAACATGAAAAAAATAAAAGACGTCTGCACAAATGAAGTACTGTTTTTTTTTGGCCAAATTCTGAGAATTTGCTCAAAATGGTTCCTGAGGTCCCTTCTGTGAAAGTTCAAAATTATGGGTTAAAATGCATGCCAGATTTTTCAATTTTCATTTGATGTAATGTCGAAAGCTGCTGATTGCACGTATTACCGAAAGTTATCCCAAAATTTAAGATAGAAGATTTGTTGTTCATTTTTTAATGGAGTTGGATTTATGCCGATTCCCAGGAAGCGACACACATAATTTCCATACACAATTTACAAACTTCGAGAACCGAAACATTGATTTTCTATTCTTGATATTCACCGATTAAAATCTAGCACTGATATTTTTTGTCAAGTTGCCTTGTAACTCAAAAATTCTGCAAAACTTCCTCTCACTGAATGGTCTTATTTGTGTAATGTTGGTAACACAATACTGGACGATTCAACTAGCAAAACCGGTATTTTCGCATAATGTTAAATTACAGTCAGCCACTGACTTATAACACTACATGTTAATTTACTCGACTTATTGGTGCTCTCTGTGACCATTCCACTTTTGAAATTCAATCTGAATCATTGTGATTGAGGAAATCATATTTTGTTTCCAAATATTTAAGTACAGCCAGCCAATTTAAAATGAAATCGAGATTTTCAAATTTTCTCCGCTCGCCGCCGCTAATATTAATTTTGTTTAGTTTAATTAATTTCATATCAGCGGATCCGCCCTTGACGCCAAAAGATAGAGCGGCCCTTAGAAGGGTAATCCTTAATAATCCTACAACCTCCCAAGTTAAATCTTAATTAACGTACATTTATTTTCTAAATAAAAATAAAATATTGTATTTATTTTCATAGTTCCGACCAGAAGTTGAGCAATTTTTACCACATGATTGGATGAAAGAGGATTGGTATTTACTCCGTTGGATTAGAAGTAAGTCGCTCAGATTCACAATCGAAATTGAAAATTGTAATAAGTTAAATGTCATTGTATTTTAATTCCAGCCAAGAAGTATGACTTGGAAGGAGCCAAGGAATTTTTGGAGAAGGTTAGCAATTTTTGTGAATGGTACGATTGTACATTTTAAAAGAATGAACTTGAACAATTAATTTTGTGGATTTTAGAATATTGAATGGAGGAAAGAAAATGAGATTGACAATGTAAAATACAATCCAAAATCAGCTTTGGCCAAAGACTTCCCAATTTATTTGCCTGGTGTGGACAAACAAGGACGACCTGGTAAAATAAAAATAGTATCCTCCAAAATATAATAAAATTAAGTTTCCAAAATCACGAAAAAAATTATCAAGACGTTTTTCATCAACAGTTGTGATTACTGAATGGTCCGGGGATTTTCGTAAACATGTTGTAGCAGGAAAAAGGAAGGAAGTGGTCAAACAACTTACCATTGGTTATGAAGTTGTGGACAGAAAAGTGAGAGATTTGAATGAACACAAGAATAATTCTGAATCCATTGGGATTCATGATTTAAATAATTGGTCAACTCGAACACATCTCTGCGTTCAATGTAAGGAATGAATAAATTAATAATTGTACAAAATCCGATTTTTTATTTTGTTACGGATTTCCAGGTTTACCGATTTTTCTAAGCGTAGCCACAATTCAGGAATCGTACTACCCCTTAGCGGCCAAGGAATTTATTGTCATTAATGGTAAATTTCCTTTCTTTTGATTTCATTTGGAAACAATGACTGATTTGACTTTATAATTAATTGTTTACATTTTAGCTCCAAGGATTTTCCATAGTGTCGTAGTTCCACTCCTAAGACCAATTGTAGGAGAAGCACTGAAGAGAGCCACTTTCATTGGAAATAATCCACAAGAATGGAAAATATTCCTTTTGGAGCGGATCGATGCGGATCAACTCCCAATTAATTACGGAGGAACTCAATCAGAATAATATTCATCCAGATCTTCACATGAACACATAACAATAATTCTATGTTTTCGAGCCTTACAAGGGAACCTTTACAAGTGATCATCGAATCTCGAGCTGAAATTTTGTCTACAAGTTCAATCACTTATCCTAACACCTTGTGTGAAATATCTCGTGCCACTTTCACCTCAAAATGCTGTGAGTGACCTCCGGAAGTCGAAACGTAATGTTCATACATATGAATTTTTGAAACCATTTTCGCAAAAACATCCTGTGTGTGTGGTAAAGGTCTTTTTGGTTCCTTTTGCGGAATGGGTTTCTAAAATTTCCCCTTCATGTACATTACATTTTGACCTCTGGAGGTCAGCCATATCATTTGCGTTGGCATAAGTGAATGAACTTGCCGAGAAATTTTTTAAGTCAAAAATCATTCATCACTTGGAAAGGTTCCCTTGTTAGTCTGACAAAAATTGGCGTGTCTCCTTGATATATAAATGTGAAATCTTCTTTTTTGTAACGACCATTTCGGAAACTCGTTTTCCCTTCTATATCGTTTCACGCGACAATTTGAACAAGTTTCAAAATGAAATCTAAAATTTGGAGCGGCAGTCTCAACCATAACATTTTCTAGCCAAGAATATCGAAATTAAACGGATTCTTATCTGTGGTTACATATTTGCGGTTCTTCACAGTTTTCATTATTTCATCATAAATCTGGTGAATGTCCAATTTACATACATTTTTGGGGGGAATTATTCAATAATTCATGGCTGAGTCGAGAAATTTCTCATCTTCGGGGTGTCCCGAAGGAATATGAGCACTTTCAAGAAACCAAATGTATCGACAAGACTTTCAAAAAAAAAAAGAAATTTTAGTTGACGTCCTTCCTTAAATTTTTAACTCCCACCGTAGTACCTTTAAGCACTTGGCTTTCAAAGTATACAGCGCTGCCCAAAAGTCACGCAACAATCCGCCTGTGGGACATCGTAGAGTTGACGGCGACACATGTAATAAATGCATGTGCGTCGCCGTCAACTCTATGATGTCCCACAGGCGGGTTGTTACGTGACTTTTGGGCAGCAGTGTATATTACGACCGCACAGAAATGATTTATATAAAACTATGACCGAGTTGTTTCATTGCTGCGTTGGAAGGAAGTGTAACTGGAAGGCGAGGAATTCATGATATATTATTTAATGCTTCTTCTTCCTTTTTCTCGCTACAAGTAGACATATCCGATAAATGCTGAATATTAGATCCAATGACCAAGAATCAGATTATTATTGTGTAGAATGCAACGTAAGTCTTTAGGACATTGTGAAATCGAATTACGGGTGACAAATTCGAACGAGTATATTTGGAATTACCAAATAATTATACACCTTGAAAAGGAAGTGAATTCATTTATTACAGTCCGCCCAATCGTAGGTGGAAAACTATAGGATTAAGTCCTGTGATATTTGTCCGGAAGACCGGCTAATGTACAGGGTGACCAATATGTATCGTCCCCCCTCCCTGCAGCAGTAATCACATTAGGCACAGACATACCGAATACATCGTTGGAAAGATCACCTCAAATGGGATATCTGACATATCATTTGAGCGCAGTAGCGCGTCATGTTTGGGCGCAGCGCGCTGTGAAAGAAAATATATGGGTTTTGCCCTTTCTCAGCCGTTTTTCCAAGCCTTCGGACTGAATAGCTGTGAAAGCTTGAAGAATTCGAAAAACGAACTTCGCTGCAGTCCCAAGTGCTTTCTGAAGGTTTTGGGCCATGGCTTGTCAATTTCTGAGCAAGTCGATTTTGTCTCAAATTCTCAACAGAAAGAATTTTTGGAAAGAAATTGGAAATACAGTGGTGAAGTTGGTCTTGAAATTCTTCCGTTTATTCAGACGGAAGACGGTGAAAGAACGGCTGAAAAACGGCGAAAACCGTATTTGTCGCTTTGCACGCGCGAACGCGGCGAGCTACAGCGCTCAAATGATATGTCAGAGATCACATTTGAGCTGATTTTCCAGGGATGTATAGGTGTACAGGTGTCTGTGCCTATTGTGGTCACTGCTGTAGGAGGGAGGGACAATACATATTAGTCACCGTGTATATATAAATAAACCGAAGTTCACAGGAGTGAAACGTATTATAGAAAACGTTACTGATTATAGAGTAATTTCAAAAATAACTGTGACCTATGGAAATATTTCCACAAGACCTTTAAACTATAACCTTGACTATGAAGTGCGGAAACATTTCCAGTGATACATTCATGATTTATCTCAATGCCACGCCTTTTGAGCTGTAAACTAAAATAGTCGTGTTTTCACTCTTGCATTAACTAATGGATGAATGTCTTGCATGTAGGGCACTCGTCTAAACTATATTGTACGTCAACACTACTATTTTTCAAATGTCAAGGAGCTGAATATTATTAAATTGTTTGTTCGACATTGAATTCAGTAGCGTCCAGGATTCTCGATGGGCGATATCGTTATCGGTGCCGGCACTGACATAAAACATACTTCTATTGCCGTAAACGAGATAAGGGCGGCACAACGTCTTATTCTAAACTTGGCATACTATGTCGGAGCAATTCCGGCTTACGTGGATAAATCAGGGATTGTACGCCACATCAAATCCAAATACGGCTTGGCATTCTACATGGCCGTACAGATTTTGATTATTCTAAACTCTGCCATAGTCAGCTGGTTTTACGTGAGCGATGTCTTGAACGAGAAAACGAGTGTAACTTCTCTATACGATTGGATACACTTCTTTTACGTCATTGCGTTCCTATTCACTGGATTTCTGCATTTACACACGAATTGGAAAAGTCGGGAACTCGTAGCGTTGACAAACTCTTGGAATGCGTACTTTGATAAATTTCAAGGTTAGTTATTCTAGTCAAGCCCGCCTTCTCGTGGGAGTAATATTGTTGTCTATTCTAGAAATGTTTGGAAACACATGCGGGCCGATTCAGGCGAACTTCTACGCTAGAATCATGAAGTCATTCTTCTGGGGTGCCAAATTTGTAAATTTGACCACTGTAATCATGTACTTGGTCAATTGTGAGTGTCATTACCACAATCGTGTCACCTTCATGAAAATTTGTGACCGTGTGGTAACCACATCTAACATAGCGAACCAACCACATTCGACATGGCAACATGCATCGTACCGAAATATTCCATTCTTCACAATTCTAACAATTTTGGAATTGTGGAGAAAACTGTTGGTGCTGAAATCTACATTGCTTTTACTGTCCCTGTATTATTGACCGGAATGGAGATGCTGAAGGCGCTTTCGTAAGTAAAGCATCTCCTCTATAGTGAAAAGAATTTGCACATAGCGCTAACTTCGCAAGTTATATATAAATGACGCATTTGAATTTTGGGAATCCACTAATCGATTTCGTTTACGGACGCAGTTTCATGCAGAGCGGGTCATTCTATCACAGTCGTAAGAACTGGATCAAGCACTACCGCGCGATGCAGTTACTGATGGCTCAATTAAGTGACTGCATGTGCAAGATTGTCTTGCCTGTCGCGATCTTGGGTTTGATGACCATGGTTGTTATCCTCAATTATATCGTTTTGCGGGCTGAAATGGATCCTGCTGTCCGAGGGGTCATGCTGGGCGCTGATTTCCTTCTTTTTGGTTTTCTGGCGATCCTACTGGAGTGTGGCCGCGGAATACAGAGGCTTGCGGAACAGGCTTTGATGCTTAGGAAAGTCGAGGCTTATGAAAGCAGGCACGTCAAGCGAGAATACAAATCTCTCAACAAAATCCAAATGGGAATTGGGACATTGAGTTATTTGAACGACGAGACGAGGATCTTAGCATATAGATCCATTGTGGACTACACGGCTAATATTCTCCTTAGTTTTAAATAGATCGATATTTTTATTATCTATATTTCAGTTTTTGATTTTTTTTCATCTATTTTCAAAATTTCAAAACTTTTATTATATAGTCCGGTCAAACATTAAGCTTCGTCTTCGTCTAACATTTTGCTTGTCCATCTGATTAGTTCTCTTATGTTCAATAACCTCGTGCCCTTTGTAATCCATGGCACGGCATATTTTCTCCTTCTTCAAGTAACGATACCCGATTCCGCACATGATCGTGACGATCTGCCATTTAATTCGTTCTTCCTGGAAATAGTAAACACATTATTTTGTCATCCCCTGATTAAATCATGCATGTCATCGCTTAATTTTTTTGGAACGACCTGTATGCGGCTTACGAATTACTTATTGGGTTAAATTATTTTTATGAAAATTTCGGATTATAATTAATAAGTTATACCACACATTACCGAAATGACGATTTCTTCAGAGACTGGTTTATCCTTCTCCCTCGGCTCTAATGGAGTCGGGGTTGTGGACGCGTCGTCTTCTTCGCTGGCCGAATTTTCATCCAAAGTGTATGGCATACATACTTGAGCTGCCTGATTCCAACGTCCTCCTATTCCGCATCGCATGGATACAAATTTGACCTTCTTTGACCCTTTCTGTATTAAACAAATATAACTTAGATACTTAGTGTCTGAATTAGATCAATAACATACAGGGTGAGGCAAAATGATGTCGACATAAGTATAATCTAATTTAAATTTACCTTGCCAGCACCATCCTTTGCATCTTTTTTAGGATTCGGGTCTGTGTTCTTGGGATCCGGGGCTGTGTTCTTTGGGTCCGGGACTGTGTTCTTGGGATCCGGGACTGTATTCTTAGGGTCCGGGACTGTATTGTTGGGATCCGGCACTGTATTCTTAGGATCCGGGGCTGTGCTCTTGGGATCTGGAACTGTATTCTTAGGATCCACAGGTGATGGCTCCACAGGCACGGCTTTGCACATAAGAATTAATGCGGACAATGTGTAAAATACGACAGCATGTGTTCTCAGGAAATATGCAAACATTTTTGGTCAGTCAGAATTGACGACAATCACTGATAATTCAATGTCACAACTTATGATTGATTATTTCGCGCTTCAAGTTTGAATTAGACAGAAATAAATCAATTTTATTGGCGCAGAATTTGGTTCCACTTCTACCAGTTCTACAAATGTGACGTCTCAATATTTCGGGGTGAGTAATCACTAATGAATTTCATTGACTGACTACTTCGGCGAAATTTAATTAGACCAACAACAAAAATACGGAAGTCTTTATTTCACCATATGTTGCCGTCTCGTCTGTACTAAGGTTATATTTAGTGTACAAGGTGGCTCATAACTAACGAAACTTACCACTACAGTATGGATTGTATTTAGCTATATCAAAGTGAACTAAGAAAAAAACACCGGAGGATATACATTGGACTATCCTGAGTTGTGGGATGAGAGAATGTACATATCACATATTCTGAGTCAAATCATGTCTTATCGTATATTTCTGCGAGAGAGAAAGAACCCAACCGCGCTATGCGGGTTCCAATTAAAACTCATTTTCACGAATGCATTATTGCACTATCACCACACAACACCCAATGGTCCATTTTGTATTGTTAGGGTACCCGATTTTTCTACCCCACTAGGGCGCTTAACTGATTTCTGAAAGCAAACGTGCGATAAAAAAAACCTGCATTAGTAGGGAAACACCCCCACAATGCAGGAAAAGTGCTAGTCACGTGTGTTGATTTCCGCAGTGAGAAAGGATCAGAGTCTATGGAATCGAACCCCGTCCAAAGTAGTAGTGGATGGGAACCCCGTACCTCCATGCTGTCTTCACTGTTGCTCCGTCGACATTTTACTCGTTGAAAGTTCATCAATAACTGCCCAGCCTTTCTTTTCCACTCCTTTCTATGGCTTTAAGTCGATTATCGGTAAGTCTATTGTCTCCAACAATTTGCAATGACAGTCAGTTAAGTCGCGGTCCTAAATTTGAATAAAAATATAAATGTTCATTTGGTAGACTGGTTCGATTGTAAGGAAGCAAAAATTTTTTAATGGCAAGTTTTTACCCCAATTTCTTCAGAAGATGATTTTTCCTTGGAATGTTCCGGAGGCTGGGTTGTGATCGCGAGATCTTCTTCACTGGCTTCAGTTTCTTCCGAACCCCCAGGGTACGTCATGCATACTTGAGCTGCCTGATTCCAACGACCTCCGATTCCACATCGCATTGACACAAATGTGACCTTCTTTGACCTTTTCTGAATTAGATTACCACAATTTTAACAACTCATATATGATTATTATTGTACGTTAATTTACCTTCCTGTCAACGCTGTAATTGTGTTCCGGGATTAAATCATTATCGGCCGGGACTGGATCTTCAGGATCCGGGACTGGGTTCCTATTCTCCGGTTGTGTATTTGAAGGTGTCCGATTCACGGGCATACCTTTGCACGTAATAACTAAGACTAACAATGTGTTAGAAATGAGAACTAGTGTCTTCAACAAATAAGCCGACATTCACGTTCAGTCGGAATTTACGACAGACACTGATAATTCAATGTGACGATGATTATTTGGTATGAGCTTATAACCATCATCCATATTTTGTTGGAGACTAACAAATTTTGTGTAAGGATTAGTTCTACGAAATTTAATTAGACCAAAACAATAATGCGGATGTTTTTATTTAATTTTAATGTTGTCGTTCCACCTGGATTAATGATCGTTTTTAGTACAGGGTGACGTATAGCTGTTGAAACTTCGCACTCTCATCCTTTGAACGTGTGTAATAAATGTAAAACGAATCAAATCACTGCTAAACTGCTAACTGATATTTAATGAAACAGGAAGGTAATTTTAGTTGAAATTAATGGACAGTCACAAAGGAATCACTGTACAATTAAATTTACAAGTCCTGGCCACATCTCTGAATTTCATCCAAGAAATAATTGATGTCCGCATCTTTAACTTCCGAGCTTTGGAGAACAAGTCGGAAAAAATTTGGCCAAGTTCTCAATGGTTGATAAGTGACCATCATTGACCCCGCCTTCATCATTCGTTCTTTGATTTTGGGTGCAACCTGAAAATTAATCATAATATTTTTGGACAATTATTTCTTAAAATTATTTTAAAAAAAAATTGCAAAAAATCCTAATAAAATGCTAAGGAATTCACCTTATGAATCTTCTCACGGAATTCCTCGCTATCCGTATCCAATTTTTGGAGTGATGGCGGAATATACCAAAAACTGATATTTGTACACTCTGGATTTTCAAGGATTAGCTTGAATTCTGGGTTTCTTCGTTTAATTTCAGCGACAGCATATTTCACTGTCGAATACAAATGGTCCACGTGTGCAGAGAATCCTTGCTTACCCTGAAATTAGAGGTCAGAAGCTCATTTAGTTAAACAATGGGGTAACTTGACACACTAGTTCCTATGTGGGGCAACCTGGGACGATTAATTTACCTTGGCTTTCCACATAAGCCAAAATTTGAAGACATCCGCCCGTCGTCCACATTGAATGTGCTTGTCTCCAGTATCATAGTTCGAAGCATCGTAGAATTTGTCCTTTTGAAACAAATACGTGGCATGGGAAGCATGAGCTTCCGAAGCAATCTTCTCATCCTTCAACAAAAACGTGGAGCATTGTTGTGGTGCACAAAGTAACTTGTGCGGATTCCAAGTCACACTGTCAGCTCTAAAAAATATTTCTAAATTTTTGTTCAATATTTCTAAAAATAAATTTTGTACTTACTTTTCGATTCCTTTCAAACGATCCCGGTAGGTGTCGGACATGAGTGTACCTCCTCCCCAAGCGGCGTCCACATGGAACCATAGACCGTACTCGGCACAAACTGGCGCGATTTCATCAATCGGATCAAATGCTCCCAATACAGTCGTGCCTGATAAATTAGAAAATATAAATTAATTTTTAGACAATTTATTAGCTTAATTTTCAATAAAGTTTCAAAATTTTACCGGCAGTGGCTGCTACTAAAAATGGTTCATTCCCAGCAGAAATAGCGGCTTCAATTTCCCGCTTCAACTCAGATACGATCATTTTCCCACGAGAATCAACTTTGACACCGATTACTTGGTCACCGCCCAATCCTACATATTTAAAATTGCAATTATGACTATTATTAGTAGTAGTGGTTGAAAAAATGACCGATAGTGATGTCAACCTTGAAATGAAGCCAATTTCTTGAATGAATAGTGAGCATCTTCCGACGAAAACATGATCAGTGGCTTTAAACCGAATAATCCTTTGGTCTAAAAAAAATTGGTCAAAGATCAGAATATGTCGGAATTGACGATTTTAGTTATCAATCGTACCTTCACTTCCGGACGTTTTTTATAACGAGCAATGGAAATGGCATATCCATTGGCCAATGACCCTCCTGGACAGAAAAGCCCATCACCCTTGCCAGGTGGAAATCCAATAATGTTTCTCATCTTCTCAAAAACTTCCAATTCCATAATTGTGAAGACAGGCGCCACCTCGTAGGTATACACGGAACCGTTCAACGCCGTGGCCGCCCAATCTGCGCATACGCCAAATGGGTCCAACCTGAAACACCCGACCATAATTTCAGTTACAGGGAGTTTCAAAAATAGTAGGTACATAGTTTAATTTGAATTATATGGATGTGGGACAGTTATGATCCACACTGTAATAATACTGTATATAATATTACCCCGAGTAGAGTTGATTGACAAAATACGGGTGACCAGTTTTGACGCTGTACTTGATGACCTGTTCCAAAAATGCTAGGAGTTCATCGTGAGAATTTGCAGGTGTGTCACTAAGGCCCAAATTCAATTCTTGCTTCATATCTTCTGGAAGTTTGAATCGGAGGACAGGTTGATCTCTTTGAATTCCTTCGAATAATGCACCTTGGAGGATGATTTCGAAAGCATCTCGAAAAAACTTCTCGTGGTGTTCACGGTTTGGTGCAGTCACGAAATAATTTGGGTCGGACATGGCTTAGGTCAAGGTCACGGTCGGACTTTGAATTTCTAATCAAATAATTATTTTAATTGACTTAAATTTATTAAGGAAGGGCGTTGGTCACAATGTCAATGGTAGTGAACGGAATGGACATTTTGAAAGTCAATTCCCTTGGTTTTATTCATTTCCTTTCCGCATTCAAAAGTACACCGCACAGTTTACACTAAAAGGTAGGCTGTTGGATTTGGGTGCATTTTTGATATAGTCTCTTGAAACTTTTCTGAAGGGTATACCCCGAAACGTCAAAAATTCTACTTCAAGAAATACACTGTTTGTTAGGTCGTAGGAATCTGTGACGCATTCATGACGTCACAAGTTAAATTTGTTTCATGTATTGCTAGCAATCAAATGGTCGAGCGTTTTGGAGTCGGACCTCCACAGAATTTGGTCAGGAGGTCAAAGGGAACAATCAACGTGTTAAAAATGAAGTCCAATCCGACGGTCCAGTTCTTCACATTAGGATTGTGCGGTGCTCATTATAGCGTGATAGCATTTATCATCATATTTATAGAATTTTAACCCTTTTAGTCAAATTGTCGCTACTTTTACTTCACAATTTGGGTTCCCCGGAAGGAGAAGCGGATATTGTGGTGGCCGCAATTTACGTAATTTCTTATTTGGAATTTCATGACTTTTCCTCCCGGAATTCCGTCTCATGGCCACATTCACCTACTTTGCATAATATACTGAATAATTATATAAAATAAGAATAAAAATTATATTAAAATATTTATTCACCTACATTTTTGCAAGGAGATAGGGATAATCATCACATTTGTTCGAAGGTGGGGCATATTAACCAACTTTGAAAGTTTCAAGGTGATGCAGTTACCATGTGGGGTTAATTCTTACCGTCGATCCAAGGTGGGGCATATTAGCCCACCTTTTAATCTTGACTGATGTAGTTGGCACGTGGGGTTAATTGGTACATTCAATCCAAGGTTAGCCGATCATTTACAAATCCTGGCTGATATAGTTGGCGTCTGGGGCCGAGTGACATCAAAAATTTGATTCAGTATTTTAAAAATTTAATACTTTAAAAATTTCATTTGTGCAAAGGTGGGGAATATTAGCCAACTTTGAATGTTCCATGCAAATGTAGTTGACTTGTGAGGCTAATTAGCTCATTCAATCCAAGGTGGTGCATATTGGCCTAATCATTTAATTGGTTTGTCAAACAAATCCAATTGCCCACCAATTTTCCCACACCGTCATCCCATGCCATTTCACACCAAAAATGACGTAAGGGATTCGATTCCTAGGACAGACATGGGAAAATTAAAATTATGTGACGTATGCAGAGGCTTCACAATTCGTTCAGCAGAAAATTCAAAATGATCGTCGGCCGATGGCAAGGTCTAAGGCCGAGGGCACAAGTCCGTGGGCAGACGGCCGAGGGTCCAAGTTCTTAGGCCCAAGCCCTAGGGCCTTAGGCCGTCAACAAGGTACACGGCCTAAGACCAAGCATATGTGAGCAACTATACCTTAAGATTTTTCCGGTTTCATTTCATATGATTTGTTGTGCCCAGAGAGCCAACAGCCAAGGGGAGTCATGACTACAACGACCGTAGGTTATTTTATTAATAATTCAATATGTGGTGGCTCATTGCGCAACCACCCGAGGCCTCCAGTAAGTAGTTGCTTCACTTCCTCAACTCTCCAAACACTGTGAGCATAGAATTGTGTCAAATAATAGCTGGAGCATTTTTTTTTTTACAAAAACATAGTTTTTAGTTAAAATTACTTCAACATCGTAACGGATCAGTTCGAGGACCTACCATCTTCAGAATTGATATGTATGAGATTCAGCTAGGAAAAGTTATTAGTGAATCTCAAGTGACTCATGTCAACAATAAAAATTTGGGCCTTTACAAAATACATGAAGGAAGGTGTGACTCCACTGCAAACCTGTCCTGTTTGAGGAATTTCGCGGATCAATCTGAGTATTCGGTATTCGATTATAAAGTTAAAAGTTGTCTACACAAGTCAAGTCAAGTCTTCAAGAATGTCATGAATTTCGTTTCTTAATCCTTTTGCGTGTTGAAAAGTTACTAATCATGGGTTGGAATTTGGAGATAGGCCAAACAAAAAGTACTTCATTTATGCAGACGACTTTTAGCTCTTTTCATGTCAGAGGATCTTAAACACTGTAAAAAGTAATGACTGCTCTACGTGGGGTGGCCTAGTCGCATCTTTCCGTTGTTATATCACACTGTAGAGGATTAAATTCAGAAGTCTTCAATGTACTCACGGCCATTCGCATTACCAAACACATTTCTCATGCTGTCCACCATTGTCAGCTGAAGAAACTCTAAGTCCATCAATCAATCAATCGATTCGTTTAGTCCTAATCCATAATCCTTAGTCTCTATATCCAACATCCTTAATCCAATATAATATGACCCATTCGTGGAATGTCGTGTTATGACTAAATAAATAAATAATCTAATACAATGATTACTCTCGGACGGACAAACCCGATCTCTAATGAGCCGAGTGCAATACGTAATCAATTAAAGACAGGCTTATTCGTGGAAATAATTTTCAGAATGCTTCTCGTTTATTTCGTTCAGTTTAGAATGTGTAATGTAATTGAATAATATCCGAATATTATCAATGAATGTTGACCAATGACTTTGACCTCAGCCAAATGCGCAGAAACATTTGAAGGCTTGAGGAGCCGTGTCCATTTTAAATTCCTTCACACCTTTCTCACCAGTGACTTCCTCAAAGACTCCTTCACAGAGATCACTTTTGAAGACGTGACAAGTCTCTCCAGCGGTGTAGGCAGATTTGTAGTCTTTGTGCAATTCCACACAGTCATCGTCGCTTTTGTATTCTTTGCATAATTTCTTGTCTTTCAACGAGCACATCTGAATGACTTTTCCGCCGCGACCCGGCATGCACCAGCTGTCAACACAGGTCGCCATTAGAGCAGCTAATACGAGAAGCCCCAGTCCAATGTGATTTTGATTCATTTTTGGTCAATGATTTCCCTAAAGATCAACAAAAATTAAGCTCATAAGGTCTTACAAAAAAATTAAATTGAATTAGATCAATGGATCACCGGCTGAATTTGTGGTATTTCATATTGTACTAGAATGAGGTAGAATTTTAATATTATTAACCTTAATACTCTTGGAATATAATTTTTTAGATGATAGATTTGGCACGAATTTTTGCAAATTAATTTCAACTTGACCAACAAATGTCGAATGATTAATTTAAACAGTGCAAACCAAGTCCAGACGACCGAATAATATTTTGTGACCTTCTTTAACTCTTCCGGGTCTAAGTCTAACATTTCTGACAAATAGGGCCGGTCACAAACTTGGGTCGTTCTTCCAATAGTATGGGACATACAAAAAGAAAATAAATCAAATGTATATCTCATGTTTTTACAAAAACCTACAGGAGCTGTTGGACATAATAATTATGCGCTACCCCGTACTTATCGCAGTTTTACTTATAGAAATATAAATGTAAAACCCATTTTACTTTTGGGTCGTTACTTTTCATGAGACACCCTGTATGTATTCAATTTCCTGTTTGTCAGCAGTGGTGTTAGTTGTTTAAATTTTTCAATCAATGATGATTCATTGAGAACGACCCAGGAAGAGGAACACAACAAGGAAGCTAAATACTGGTAGTAAACAGCGAGTGTGACCTAAATTGATAATTCAATGCCTTTCAAATTCTTCCCTCTGCTCTAGGATTTAGAATTCTTTCAAATTCTAATAATTTGCATTTTTAATGGCTAGGTACGTAGCGGAAATTCAAACTTATGGAGTTTGGAGTGGGCGAAAACAAGGGACGCATATAATGACCTTACGAGCAAGATTTATAAAACGCTATCTTACAAGTAGATCAAGAAGTGACAGCGAAATGTACTTTCTGAAATTTCTGTCACGATTATTAAGTAATGTTAAAGTCTCATACAGGTTCGGATTAAATATAGATTGAAATTTAGCGCCTGTAATCATAAATTCACATGTTACTAAATTTATCTGATCCAACAATTTTCGGCACGGTGTGTAATTCAGATTACGGAAGCACCAAACTAACAAGGGAACCCTTCCAAGTGATCATCGAATTTCGATCTGAAACTTCTGCGAGTTCATTCACTTATGCAGACACAGTGTGTCAAATATCTTGGTCCAGTTTTGCCGTAAAATGCTTAAAGTGACCTCAAGTGGTCAAGATGTAATGTACATAAATGGGGATTGAGAAACCATATCTCGAGAAGGCCTCACTTTTAACACATACACAAATTAGGCCTTTTGCAAATACACGGTTTCTTAATCCCCATTTTCGTGCATTACATTTGACCTCCGGAGGTCAGCCAAAGCATTTTGAGACGAATCCGGCCCGAGATATTTGACACACTGAGTCAGTTATAACACAATGAACTTGCAGAAACATTTTCATGTCGAAATTCGATGATCACTTGGAAAGGTTCCCTTGTAAGATGGAACGTGCGATATTTATATTTAATTAAAAATCGCACGTCATAGTCGCCGGATAAGTCGAACGTTGTCACAGCCTCGTGTCAGTCAGAATTGCCTTCCTGGAATCATTCCGATTTGAACGCTCAGCAACGGTGGTCGCACAAAATCTTCGACTTCTCTGACACTTTCGTTGATTAGCTTTATAATTTTACTTGGTTAAAATGTTAAACGAAGATACCCGGAAAGTACTGATTTTCTCATTGAAGTATGGATGTGCCCTTAAAGTTGTTCCTTACTTTTGGGATACCGAGGCCAATTGTCTGCAACACTCAACCTCAAAATCAGACTTATATCGTTGGTACTTTGTAAACTTCTTATTCGTGACTTACACTGCATTTCTTGCCATTAGTTTAAAATTCATCCACGCGAACTCTTCAGTTTTTGACAACATTCTCCACGTGTGTTTTCTATTTGCATTTTCATTGCCGATTTTATTTGAAGTTGGGCTTGTCATGAATCGAAAGGAAGGTCGAGCAATTATCAACGAATATCTCAGATATTTCAAACATGTTCAAGGTAATCCAATGTTATAGTAATATACACATTCTGCATGTTGATTGCCTTACACTCCGGATATACGAGAGTTTTTTTTAATGCACCTAGACTCGTATATCGCGACAAGTAAACAACCGGACAATATCTACCACAAATTGGCAAAAATGCTGGTATTCGCCGGCGTAACCCAGCCCTTCGTAATTCAGCTGATGAACTTTCAACACCCAGAGTATTCGTTATACATCAGTTCTTTATTTCTGGACTGTGATCAATGGTGGTTAGTTTTTCCAATCTGTTTTTCATTAACTCTACTCACTTCCGTCTCGGTGGCGGCAATCGCTGTTTTCCTCATCCCTATCTGTCTCTGCAGCTTAACTGAACTCATTTTCTTGATTGAAAAAATTCGGTAAGTTTGCATTCTAGATAAAAAATACGAAATCGTATTTCGTGAAATAGTTTATTGCTGTACTTAATATTCATAGCCCGAACATCCAAAAATCCTCGAAGAAAAAATTGCAAGAACCTGCCATTTCCCTCCACGTGTACAGATGTTTACAGATTTACATCAACTTCGTAAATGCAATGTTCGCGGATTTCATGATTGCCATGGTCAATTTATTTTTGGTTCTGATTATGATGGGTAACATGATTGTTTTGCGATATCATTCACATGTCCCATTGTATGGTTTCTACGTAGGCCTCGCAATCTCTATTTTCTCGACATGCTTCATTGTCGTCCTTTATATAAGTCTTGGTGATGTACACCATGTATCAAAAAAGTTTGTCAACGCTTGGAAGCGAAATATTGAAATGGACTTGCTGGACAGAAATTTATTATTAAAGTATATCAGATCTTGCAGGTTGAACAGATTCGAAATGGGGAATTTGGGTTATTTTCAAAGACATAATGCTATGGGAATAATTGGGAAGATTGTCTACTACACGAACAAGTGTTTAATCATGCTCAAATAATTGTATAGGCTGACCTCTGACGACGGTAGCTCAGGAATAATTCAATTTCATTAGGCAAGGCTTTTCAAACAATAATGGGAGTAATTATTTTTAAATATATTTCCAACATGGAGACCAAAACGATCGCTGAATCGATAGAACAACTGCGACGATAATTACTGTTAACGGTTATGTTCAACTGTTGTAACTCATGGCACAACGATAAATTATTCGGAGAATAAATGTTGTCAAGACTTAATACACCAAACCATTGTCTGTATTTATTTCTCCTTTCAGATTTATATCTTCTGCGAATCTACACACAATGGATTATGTAATTTACCTGGTGACAAACATGTATTTGTCGCCATCCTATCTCCGGATCTGGAATACCTACGACCAAGTGGGATAGCTCGTTGGAAAGATCAGCTCTAATTGGATCTAACACACCAGATTTCAGCACCATCTGAAAGCGCGTTCGCGCGAAGTGCGTGTTGAAATATAAAGAATCAGGGTTTTGCCATTTTCTGCCACTTTTCCGCAGTCTTCCGTGTGAATGGCCGTGAAAAGTTTAAACATTCGAAAAACAAACTTGACCACCGCATTCCCAAGTGCTTTCTGAAAAATTTGAAACATGGATCGATAATTTCTGAGCAAGCCGATTTTGCTTCGAAATTTCAATTTTTCTGAAAGCTACTGTATATTCTGAGATACAATGGCGACAATACATATTAGTCGCCTTGTGTATATTCAACAATTGTGCGAAGTAGTCGCGATCATGGTACCCGGCGGAATAAATATCAAGAAATGTTGAGCCCTAGAATTCGATGACTATTAAAGTTCGCACTTTGTGTTGATCAGTGGAAGCGGACTGTCTAGTGGGAGCCTCCAAATAAACTGCCACGCATACATTTGCTATTAGGCACACTAGGGATGTGCGGCTGCACGGAATAAAATGTATGTCGTCCAACGTGGCGAGTCGGTGTCGGAGTCCACTGTCAGTTCGATTGAATCAGATCAAAGGTCTGTGACTATGCTCAAGGGCAAATCTATCCGGACACTTAATTCTGAATATCTATTTCATTATTATTAAAGATCACACTTAAATATAGTTGTTTCCTTTATATGATCCCTTAATTGTGGGATGACCAGTCAATTGTTTGCAACATTCAAAATCCGAAACGTGTTATTTTTGAACTTGGTCATCAATTATAATTCGTCATTTCCGAGTCTTCTCGGATAATTCTACTATTCGTAGCCCTACTGCGGTAGCTAGGAGATTTCGCCACCCTTCAAAGCTTATAAGGATGTACATAAAAAAACACCACCCCGTCCCTGTCTGCCTAGTCTATCCCATCCACGCTCTCCATCCAGTCAGCCTCATTTTACTTGTTGTGGCGAAGAAGATCACTTGACGCTCTTCCACATCTCTCGCTCAAGAAATAGACAGGCCGAAGAATCAACTTTCGGGATCCGGAACCAAAGGGTAATTAGACAACTATTAATCATTTTTATTTGCAGGTTTTTGTTGATACAAATTAAACTGAATAAAGAAATTAAATCTGAAAATCTTTTAAACAGATCAGTACATGTGTGATATCGCAGATACACACTTGTCAATGTACACTGCTAAGCCATTATACGATCCGGGCGATAAAAATTGACATCTAGAAAACCCGATAGCTCGCAAGCTAGCTACTAAGGTATTATTATAGATATAAATTATAAATATTAATATAAAAGGAGTATGTGTGCTCATTTGTTTGTCGTAGAAGTAAAAGTTTTCTGGAAACATTCTTCACAATTTCACGCGCGCCTTCGCCGCGCTTCCCGATCTCCCAGCGATCTGGCAGGTCATATATAGATTTTCCCTGAAAATAACGGAAAATGTTGATTTTTAGTGGAAATTACGGAAAATATAGATTTTGAATGGAAATTATAGAAAATATTGCTTTTTACTGGAAATTACAGAAAATATGGATTTTTATTGGAAATAACGGAAAGTATGGATTTTTAGTCGAAACTACAGAAAATATGGCTTTTTACAGGAAAATAATAAATTTTACTGGAAATTACGGAAAGTATGGATTTTTATTGGAAATTACTGAAAATATGGATTTCTGCCGGAAATTACTGAAAATATGGATTTCTGCTGGAAATTACTGAAAATATGGATTTCTGCTGGAAATTACTGAAAATAAGGATTTCTGCTGGAAATTACGGAAAATATAATTTTTCGGTTGAAACTACGGATTTTTACTGGAAATTACGGAAAATATGACTTTTCAGTGGAAATTACAAAAAAAATTGACTCTTAGTGGAAATTACGGAAAATGTGGCCCTTTAGTGGAAATTACGGAATAGTGTCGCACTCAAGTAAATAAATATTAAATTGATGAATTAAAAAAAACTACCAGAGTTTTGGTGGTGTCGGTTGGACGGAGCGATCGAATCAGCGTTGACTTTGACCTGCTGTTGGTGGTGGTGTTTATTTTTGTGGACGTCGACATCCAAATACAAATTAATTGAAATTGGTCCATTGGATTCAAATTTTAGCACTGGGTTGTCCAGTTGAATTTTTCCGCGAGAGAGAAAATCTGGACTACTCTATGTCCACGAACTTCCGCTGCTGAGCTGTTGAGCTCCTGAGCTATTGAGCTGCTGAGCCGCTACGCAGTTGGCTGTTGCGCTGCTTAGTTGCTAACTTCGGCGCGACTTGGGAGCTAACTTGAGGAGGGTGTTGAAGATCCAGACAGACAGAGTTTACCAGCTTTATTTGTATAATTACGCCACAATTTGATGTGATTTGGATAAATGCAATGCATTTAAAATTTTGTCATTATAAATTCAGAAACGCGTCATCCGAAGGCACGACAAGACTCAAAAGGAAGGCAACTGTAAAGCCTAAGGGCAACGAGTCGGCGTCTGACGACAGTGACTTAAACATCAAAAGCTACTGCACTCCTGCAACTCGACGAGAGCCTATTTCTTCTTTGCGGTACATTGTTTTTAAAATAAAAACTATTATAATATTTCCTTCATAACAGATAAAGCTCTACCAGAATTTCCAATGCTATGACAAAGCAAGCAGACTCATTCCACGCCTTGACTGAGGAAATCAATGGTATGACTAAAATCATACAACCACAGTATGATTCAAATGTAGATGAGCAAAATGAATCAAATTTGATGAAAAATGAAGGTGGTAACGGATACGATGATGTGAGGATGGACGTGGATCCATACGATGTACTCATTATCTTCCTAGCAGGTAGCCATTCAATCATCAGGAAGGTGAACGCAATGAACAGGAGTTAAATGAGAATATCCTCTCGATTTTGGCTCAAACAGATCCTCCGGTTGAATATGGGGATAACATTTCCAACGAGGTAGCTCGCTCCCTTTCCAAAATACCGAATCAGAAGCAGAATTCCGAGTTTTTCGATAATTTGAAAAAGTGGCACAAAGTACCTGGTAAATGTAAGGAGCTGGGTGTTCCAAAAATAAACCCAAAATTATGGTCACAACTGGCGCAAACATCAAAAGCCCTAGATGTAAAAGCAGCACTTAAACAGATCCCTCGTAGCGCAAGCGAAATTGGCTGATCAAATAATAACGTGTTCGGCCACTTTACCGAAGGACACCGTCCAGTCTTGGTTGAAAACTTTGATGGATTCGGCAATGTCATTTGGAATTGCCATTCACGACATAAACTGGAAACGCAAATGTAATTTTAAACCAGCATTACAAAGTGATTACGTTTGACTGTGTGTTGCTTCACTGCCAGTCAGTGGTACCCCTTAAGCGACAATTTGGAGAAGAGCCCGAAAACGGTCAAGGGATCTTCAAACTTGTAAAATCTGCAATGGCGAGGGAATCTCGTTTTGTTCCATACTCTAATACAAGAGGACGTGAACGTGATGGTGTAACTCATCATTTAAACTTCCAGGGCCAGCCATTCCGAAAGTATTGGGAGACAATCACTGACAATAATACAGTGCTAGAGGCGAATAAGGTATACAGAATTCCCTATAAATCCAAACCAGTTCAAATTAAAGAGCCATTTTAAAAACTATTTGAATCTAAAGATAATATTCAAATTGATACTCAAATTCAATGTTTACTGAAGATTGGTGCAACTTCTAAATCCAAAAATTGTGCGGAACAATTTGTATCACAATTATTTATAGTTCCCAAGTCCGACAATACAGGCAGGTTGATTATAAATTCGAAAAAACTCAATGAATTTATTGAATATTCACATTTCAAAGTTCAAGACTACCGGACAGTTATAAACATGTTACGCTCAAATATGAACATGGCAAAACTAGACTTAAAAGATGCGTATCACCTCATTCCAATCGCAGAAACAGATAGAAAATAAATGTTTAAAAATTCGTTTTAGAGGATGCTTGCACCAATAATATAATTGCCTTCCCTTCGGTTTATCGTCAGGTCCATATATTTTTACTAAAGTCTTGGAAGCCGTCATTAGATATATGCGATGTCACGGCAACCCATCCGTTATATATCTTGACGACATATTTTTATTTGGCGAGACATCAAAATTGTGTGCAACGAATGTTGATTTTACTAAAATAAATAAATTTTCTGACGTACGTTGGGTTTTTAATCAAGGATAGCAAATGCGATTTAGTACCCGCACAAATAATAAAATACTTAGGGTTCGTTTTCAATTCACTCGATATGACTGTAACACTGTCGGAAAATTTAAGAAAGATATACTTAGAAAATGTAACCACGCGTTGAAAGCGACTCACATAACAATACAGGAATTGTCCAAACTTCTAGGACACTTAGTGTCTGCGTGTACAGGTGATAATTATGGGCAACTTTATACGCGTCAGGTGGAATTTGATAAGACGAAATTTCTCATGACTTTCGGTTGTAACTACGAGAGTTACATAAAACTTGAATCCGAAAGTCCCGAAGATCTGCAATGCTGGTGCGACTCGTTACCAAAGGCCCTAAATCCAATTAGAAGAGACCGTTTTGATAAGACGATTGAAATCGACGCCTCCATGTCGGTTTGGGGAGCAAATCAACCTGGATGGAAAACACGGTTTCTGGACAGACGAACTTCGAATTTTAGAATTGATCGCGGCAGAGTTGGCCTTGAAATCGTTTGTTAAGGGAGAAGGTATTCAATTATAACTGCGAATGGACAGCACGTCAGCATATTTGTAGTGTGCAAGTCGCCCGAATTACATGCGATTGCCAAAAGGATTTGGCAATGGTGTGAACGCAAGGGACACTGGATTCGTGCTTCTTATATTTCTAGTTCTGAAAATTGCTTGGCAGATGAAAAGTCTAGAAAGGAAATTTCTGATGGAATTCGGAATGGTGTCTTAATTCTCGATTCTTTAAACAAATTTGCATTTCTCTGGGAAAATCAGCAATTGATTTATTTAATTTTCTGACGAATAAATGTGAACGTTTTGGATCGTTGCATCCGGACCCAAATTCGCAATTGATAGACGCGTTCACCTTTGATTGTCGCGAATATTTCTTTTATGCATTCCGGCACTTAATTTGATTGCACGAATAGTACGAACAATTAGGGATGATAAATTCAAAGGTATAGTAGTAGTAGCTACCTGGGTTTAACAGCGATGGTACCCAATATATTCGTCAATGATTGTCTCTCCAGTTGTTATAATGGGACCTACAATAGATTTACTTCAGTATCCGTTTACTCACAAGTGACATCCATTGTATAGGTCACTGACACTAAAAGCGGCTGTTCTGTCAGGAAATCTTATATCATGACTGGACTTCCACACGAAACTTTAAATTTGTTACTATCATCATGTACTCCATCGAAGGGCGCAATATGATTCTGCGTTAAAAAGATGGAACGAATTTTGTATAATACATGATACGACATTTAGTAATGTCAATTTGACGTTTGTATTAAAGTTTTTTCACATTTATTCAAGTTGAACTTAGGTTATAGTGCTATAAACACGGCTAGATTGGCACCTTCTTTCCTATTATCTCCAATTGAAGGTATTATAGTCGGTAAACACCCATTGGTATCACGAATTGTAAGGGGAGTGGCGAAATTAAAAACACCCATTGGTATCACGAATTGTAAGGGGGGTGGCGAAATTAAGGCCACTCCAGCCGAGGTATAATAAATACTGTTTGGGATTGGGATGTAGACAACCTGTTTAATTCATTTACCAATTGGTCTGAAAACAATTTCTTGTCAATAAGAGACCAGACATCTAAGTCAGTGTCATTATTAGCATTGATTAGTGGGCAAAGAGTTCAAGCACTTTGTGCTATACATATTGAAAATGTAATTTCTTATGCTAATTCAATTGAAATTTGAATCCCAACGCTGTTACAAACATCCAAGCCAGGATCTATTCAGCCATGCATAATTGTTAGAAGATATGGTGATAATTATAAGCTTTGCGTATTTCAAACACAAATTGAGTAATTTTTAAGAACCTCTGCTTATAGAAAACATTCTCAATTATTTTTGCCAATGGAAAAATGATTCACTCCGGTGTCCAAGCAGACTATTAGCAGGTGTTTAAAATTAGTACTAGAAGCAGTAGTTATCAATATAAATATGTACAAAGCCCATAGTTATAGAGACGTTTCAACGTCGAAGGCAGCCCTGAATGGAGCATCTGTTGATGTAATTCTTGCCAGTGCGGGTTGGACAAGTAAGCCCCAAGTGGACCTTCACCAAATTTTATAATAGGGAGATGGATACGAGACGTACATTTGCTTCCGCTGTACTTTCAACTAAATAATAAACTTGTGTTATTATATTTGTATATGTGCCAAATCTTTTTATTGCTCTGAACAGCTACGAATAGTAGAATTATCTGAGAGGACTCGGAAATGACGAATATAATTGAAAATTAAACGAGACTCACCTGTAAGGTGAAGTTTGATTATAATTATATGAGTCATTGAAGAGTCCTCAAGGACAACCATCCCTCCACACCCATCCCGGGTTATACAGGGTCAGGGTGTCCCAAAAGAATATAGCGGGTTTCAAAAATTCAGTTTTGAAAATATTAACTAGAATTTCAAAAAGAAATTTATGGAAATTTCGAAAGGACTTGTTTTTTAACAATTTTGACATTTTCCGATTAGTGAAATGTATTCCCGCTATAACGGCCGTTCTAATTTCTGCCCCTCCCACTGTCTAATAACTTTATTAGTATGGGGCAACTCGAGTATTTGAAACCGAATTTCACGCACTTGCTCTTCGATATTTCTGTCCATGTCTTTTCGAGATCTCCACAACTTCAAAAATAATTGTCAAAATTTCGAATACAATCTTCGAAATTTTGACAATTATTTTTGATATGTTGGAAATTATTTTTGAAAAATGAAAATTATTTTTGAAATTTTTGAATTTGTTTTTTAAATTTTTTAAAATTATTTTTGAAATGTTGGATATTATTTTTCAAATTTCCAAAATTATTTTTCGAATTTTAAAAATAAATTTTGAAACATGAAAAGAGATATCGACGAGCAGGTGCGTGGAATTCGGTTTCAAGCAATCGAAATGGCCCATGCGAATAACGTGATTAGGCTGTGCGAGGTCAAAAATTAAAAATGCCGTTATAGCGGGAATACATTTCACTAATCGAAAAATGTCAAAATTGTAAAAAAAACAAGTCCTTTCAAAATTTCC
>JAQFYE010000929.1:0-27652 GCA_034694305.1 Protaphorura glebata | reverse complement strand
GGGTTGCTTCCCATTTGGCCTAGAGACGTACAACGTAGCTACCATCTAGTAGTAGGAAAAACCAGTGGAAAAAACCTCTTTAAAGCAACCGACCAGATAAAGATACCATGCAGATCCTTGTCATTACATTACGGCTTGGCCATCCAGCCCTCTAGGCGACAAACAGCTATGGAAATTACTTTCGGACTTCGAAGAAAGTAAACATTTCAATCACTGTCTCTAGTACAGCTTCAAAATTTCCAGTCATGTTTAGCATCAGGGTGTCGATTAACTGCACACGCACATGTGCATATTTTATCGTTCATAAATTTGTGTAGTGATTTTGCGAGACGTAGACACGACAGCGGAAATTTTTAGGGAAGGGTATAATGCTGATTATATAATGACAGGCCACCGCGGAACGACAAGGACCTTACGCGCAATAAAACAATGCCGTTTAGATTTCTGATCAACCAAACGATTCTTAAAGGAAAAAAAAAAGCATAATCAAGGAAGATGCATCTTCTTACAACGCTACAACCCCTATCTATGTTGGTACTTCAAATCTTAGCCAGAAGGCCCGCAAGCTGTGATGTTATGTTATTATGAATCCCGTCACCATGAAATAAATTGACGTTCCGCGTCTACTTGTTTCATTTTGCATACGAAATGTATTTAGGATCAAACCGCATAAGGTTTACTCGAATACTCATAGTAGTTGTATTCATTCAACCATGTTATTTACGCATAAATAAAAGTGGGATCGTCTCTTAAATAATGACGAGAAAACTAGCCAAGCCAACGCGACTTGTGAATCTGAAGTTAATTCAAATGATGCAATAAATCTCACTCCATACTGCAAATATGCATTACACCAAAGGTTCGTGTACCTTTGACGTCCATATAAGGAAATGCATATAATACCTATTATCAGAGCTCAATTTAAGTTGTAACCGTGTCTCAAAGCAGTCAAGTGTTGGATTCTATTGGGTTCGACATAATCTAGTTGAATGGAATGCTTGCAAATCTGCGTAACTTTTTCAAACAACTCCAAAATTGTGTTACATTGTGTTATATCATAATATTCACATTAATTGTATTCGATGGCGAGTCTACAGGATTTTCAGCAAATAATCGGACTGTGTAAATAAAGTATGCTATTCAGACGATTTATTTATGTTTTCATAGAAGCTCAATTAAACGGCGGCATCACGCGGAACGTTCGATCGAAAATGTATTGTTACAAAAATATTGCAAGTGTCGAGATTTGTCACACCGCATGCAGGAGCGTGTGTAAAATAACACACTCGAGGGAGATCTAAATCTCTGAGGAATAGAATTTCGGTACATCTTGCTAATGGCTGGACGATGCTTCCGATAATATCAGATTGCCTTCCAAATACTGGATCAAATATCTTTAATTAAATTTGAGCATATCGGATGCAATACTACACACTATGAGGAGCTAAAAATTTCTATATTTACCAGACTCACAACCCTTGGCTTCATCGTAAGGATCCCCGAGATATCCTTCCTTGCAAACACAAAGCGTTTCTTGATTTTGACTCTCACTCTGTAGACCAGTTGGACTCATTTCATATCGACACTCAGCATTCGGGCCACACTTGACAGCGTCGCAAGGGCTGATTGTCAATTCTGAAAGACGAGAGAGAAAATAAATAAATGATCATTGCATTTTTCATTTTCTATATTCATTCCGTACCGGAGCTTTCAATACAAACAATTCAATTGAATTGCACTCTACTCTGCGCCCAACCTCCAAAAACCATCTCCACCCGCCCTTAATTCTAATTAGCAAACAATACAACCGTTATGCTCAAACACACCACAAACCCGATGACATACAAAACTACCTAATTAAGTGAGTCATAAAAAGTACTAGTTAGTAGTTAGTGCGTAATATGAATGAATACACCCGAGGAGGCAATGGGAATAATAGTCATGAAAAGTATTGGAACGAACAGTGGAATAGTTAACGTCTATTTTCGATGACTGACTACTTATCTTTCCCACGACTCACGATTCACACAACAGGTCACGAAATAAAACCTGAAAGTGTAGAGAATTAAAATGGAAATAATGGAATTGGGTGACAGGATAGCCTCTGCTGCTGTCTGCCTCTTTGTACTAACTTAGATGGAATCGCATTGCAATTCAAGCAACAATAATTAGAGTCAGACAGGCAATACTCAGTATTTTTTATACGTCTCAATTCAAAATTCAAATTTGAGTGTTTGTAAACAGTGATCAACAATAGAAGTTCCGATATAATAAGTTGTGCTTGGAATTGCTTCTGAACAAACAAATATAAAAATATGCGGCCATTCGAACAACATAATTTATTTATACAGGATGTATTCAATTAGGATTTTGAATACTCCTAACGATGACCTTAATTCTGTTAATTCCGAATATGGAAATTTGATTCCAATTTGCGCTGATCAGAAATATTAAAAATCGTATTCAAATGTACAGATAATTCCCCCAACATCTATTCCTGTATCCCACGCGTTAATAATCCTTTAAAAAAAAAATTAAAATCATCAATTAAAATAAGCCTTTCCTAGAAATTTCTTAATGCGTCGCGTTTGAAATCGCATTTTTCAGCTACCCAAGTCTAACTGCCTTGCCAATTACTCCCAGCTATATTTATTCCGCCGCAATAATATGTAACGATGCTCCTTAATTCGAACGATGTCGGTCATTCACACAGCGACGCGGTTCAATTATGTGCTGTCACTCAGAGTTGACTCAGTCAGAGGTCACCCGAGACCTACTCACTTAATCTAACGGGTCACCCATAAGAAATTACAGTCAACCTAATTATGGTCTGCATCTAAAAATTGACACTCCAATCATCGATAACCCCCTGCTGGGGCCGGCAATCGCGCAATCATCGAGCTATCGCCCTCCTTTCCCATGCATTGCCAATTGGAATGCATGTATTGCATTTTATTATTGTCAACTTACCACGAGCGGCTGCACCATTATTGGCATTAGATGTCCGAGAACACGCTACAATCACACAACATTCATCCTCACCAGCTGGTTCTTCATGGCAATACCGGTCATGGGCAAAAGAACCCTTCTTAAAAAATGGAATTGGGCACCTTTCCATACATTTCATTTCTCCATTCTTCATACATTCGCAACGTTGGTCACATCCTTCAAGGTAAACATCACCGGTCGCATAATTTGTCCCATTCATAGAGCACCCGGTTTTTGGGGTCGTGGGAAATGCTGTCGTAGTAGTTGTGATGGCTACTTCGGCAGTAGTAGTTTCTTCGGGTTTTGCAGTAGTCGTCGTTGTCGTTGAAGTAGTTGTAGTCGGTGTTGTCGTAGTGGTTGTTGTGCTTGAGCTAACGATGGCGTCAGTCTTTCCTTCTTCCGGATTCACAGTCGTCATTTCGCCACTAGAGATCTCCATATCAGATTTCTGCTCTCGCGATGCTTTCTCGGTAGTGGTCACAACCACTGGAGGCTCGGTCAAAATGTCACTCCTCTTCGTCTCTTCTTCCTCTAAATCTAAAAATACAAATTGTGGGAAAATAAATGACTTGGAGATGAGTACATACAAGAGAGAAAGTGTCACAAGTCATAAGTGGTACTCGAATCAGTGTTATCATTGTTAGAATCAAGTCACGCCTTCAATAAGCACGCATTGTACGTGCGTAGTATTTTGATACAAATATAAAACAACGCGCCCATTCTCATTACCGAGTTGTCAAAAATGTCAAAAATAATTTGCATTGGGACAAACAACAAACTTTAAAAAAAGAATTTATTTACAGCGAGTGTTGATATCCGATTGATAGAACATGGCTTTAAAATGGGACTTAATGTTCCCGGCTACGACTTAAGAATTTCAAGTCATTCAGCCCCCCAGGTGAGAGCATTATCGGCATCAGACGATGACTTGGCTTATTTCCGGCAGCCGGCTAAATCAATTCTAAACTTTAATCGTGCGTCTTCGCTCAACTGAAACTAATTCTTGGATTTGGATTGTGAAAATAAAATGATGAAACTGCATGGTAGGAATTGTCTTTTTTCTTGACAACCTATAATTATTGGAGAACAATTCACGTACGCATAAGAATTCTTGAAAGAACCGGCTCGATCTGCTGCAAATGGTAATTGTCGTGGCTTGTAATATTGTGTCACAAATAAGAGAATGTCATCCATTTCCGAGTGAATTAGTCATAGTCCTACTTTTATTTAAATCAAGGATTTTAACAATAATTGTTAAAATCCTTTAAGTGGTCATAGGTTTGGTCGAGATTTAATTGTTCTCCATTATGCCTGGGGAATGTACTCCATTTAGACTGGAGTAACTTCGGTGCGAAATTTTTTTTTGAAGCAAATACTGTACGACACAGTGAGAGCCTGCTGAAAACAATTTGTCTTATTCAAACATGAACATTTTTCGGCAAGATACTATTTTATACTTTTTCACGAACTAGTCCTTAATTCAATAATAAGACCGTCTATTAAGCACAGTCTAAAGCAACAACAACTATATGCGCGCATATAAGATTTATCATATCAGCCGTCAATCAATAAAAGACCTCATGAAAAAGTCAACGATACAAAGTGACATAGGACGACACTTTGTCTTGTGAAAAACTACATCATTAGTTGAGAGATCTTCCGGTTAAACCCGATTGGCCTGTGCAGTTTACCGTTTGACAAGTTTAAGTGATTGACAATTCCCTTGCCGTTTGACAAGAGGCAAGGCAACTGCAGAAAGCAGTGGTGCATTTTATTTACAGTGGTATGACCCAGAGCAGCTTTGATTCTAAATAGAAATATGGAGCATATTAGCAAAAAAAAAAGCAACATGAAGTGGAATGTCCGCTCAGCGTCAGTTGTCATTGTCAATCGTCACATAAAATTTACATAGACTGAATGACTATTCGTTCGTACCGGACTTGGCTGTTTGAAATTGAACTGGTGTATAAGTTTGGTCTCCAACCGAATATTTGACTGTGTAGGAAGTATCAGCCGGAAGGTCCGATAAGGTCAATTGGGGAAGTCCAGGTGGAATTCGGTGCTCTTTCCATAGATTTGAACTTGAAGACACAGAATCATTATTTATCTCGGAAGACAACGCAATCCCTAGAATCGCTTCTTTGTCATTCACCGGTAAATTGACGACAGCCGTGTGAGCAGTTTTGCGTGAGACGGTAACTTCCATTTTCTTGTCATCCGCACGAGTAGTGACAGGTCTGACTGTAGTGGTCGATGTCGATGTTGTCGTAAGATCTTCATCATGATTTTGGTGATCAATTTTGGCCGAATTTTCTAAGTTCTTGTGTTCGTCCTCCTCATCGTCCCCAAGATTATTATGAGCATCACTCAATTTAAAATCTCGTCCACCCTTTGACCCTTCATCTTGAGAGGTCACATTTCGACAAGTCTCTGGGACACAGCAGCCGTCAAAAGCAGTTTCATTTCCTACAAGGATTTTACATGCTTCACTCATTTCTCCAGAAATCGTTGACATTGGGACGAATGAATTCGGACAGTTAGGAGCTCCTTCGATGTCTCGACAAGTTAGATCGCCATCTCTTTGACACTCGCAAATTTTCCCACATTTTTGAGTATAGAATTTCTTCCCCACGTTCAGTTGACGCCCGCTTTTTACACAATGTAAGGCTGGTAATGAGAAAAATTGCAAAATAAAATATTTACAAATTAAATTCACATTGAAAGCAAAGTCCCAATAACCAAAAAAGAAGCGACTGAAATTTTTAAATCAAATTCAAAGCATAATTGCATTAATTAATTCAACGAGTGTTGTATAGGCCGAGCGCACGATTCCGAAGCAAGCCAAATATTAGTTTTATATTCTTGACGGACGGGACCAGATTGGTCGTAATTTCGACATGAATAAAATGAAATATAAATGTAAGGGATTGGAATTTTAGTCATGCAATACATAATACAATGTAAAAGCAAAGCATGCATGACTCGACCAGATTCGATTGATTCATTTTATCATCCATCTTACGTTCTACTGGTTGAATTAGAATGCCAAGTGAATCGCTCGATGCATTCATTCTCTTGCTGCAAGTTAAGGTACAATTGTAGACCTGAATACTTGATTGTCTTGTCAGACAAACAGCAAGCAAGCAGTAAATTTTTCTTTTAATCATCCATTTATAAAGACGACAACGACAATTTCACATGCATTGAATTACATGCGTTATGTTAATGTTACGAAACCAGGACACACAGCACAAGCGGCGTGTCGTGTCTTCAATTCATTTCAGATTTTGATATCCTTATTAAGCTAAAAGTTCCCAAACGCTTGTAAACGTTTAGGCGTGACCTAACTCTGACTCATGGGACCTCCAACAACGTGGTAAAGCTGCGGGCTTACAAGGGACTTGACGAGATTCCTTGAAAATGAGCTGTTTCTCAACCCTCTTACGTAATTTTGAACATTTATTCTGAATTCAAAAAGTAATTTGCATCCAAATATTATATAAAATAAAGATCGTAATTTAATTTGCCTTGGTGAAATCTCGAATGACATACGGAATTCAACATAATTCAATGTAATTACTGAACGCCAACTCTTATTAGTTTGGAACGAAGGGATGAAGGCTCAGTGTACTGAGTGCCGGGCTAAATCATTCAGGCGCCGGGTTCAATTATTCATGGTTAAATTATCTGCGTCGATAGAGCCTCTAGAGTAACTCCTCTGCAGAAGAGCCAACTCGTTCATTTCAATTCAGGCCGAAAATTCGTAAACCTGATAAAGTGCGAATTTGAACTGAAGAGGTTCAAATGACTATAGCAGTAATTTTAATGAACTGGATGCACAAACTTGGATCATGAAAAAATTATGACAGCCATGCACGAGTACATCCTAGAAACCTGCCAGGAGAGATTCATATTTAAAACAAGAAGGGAAAAAGAAACGTCGTTATTATCTAAAAAGTGTATAGGAGATTCTTCGCATTTACTGTTCCTCTTTTTGCAATTCCAAACAATTAAACCGAGACCTTAAATTAGTTGCACGCCTTGCCCGATTATATTAAAAACCTATTGACAGCATGACAGCTGCTAAAAAGGGCTGATATCTGGCATTTGGCTGGGCAGAGAAGTAACAACCAGCTTCAACGAACCGATTAAAACGTAAGTCAGGCTCAACCTTTTTTAACGAATAAGAATTGATTAAAGAAGGATTCAAGCTTCACGTTCAAATTAATTCCTCAACGAAAATTAAGACATTTTCACTTTTCCTAGAAACGAATCAAGAACCTCTACTGATTCAAACGTAATTAACATCTCTTCACGACAACAAGTTTATTCAAAGGAAATTATCTCTGATTTTGTTTTAGATTCGAATGCTTGTGCTGTTTTAATTTTAAGATCAATTGAAAATTATGTCCTCGCCCTTTACGTTACTCTAGAAGTAGAATTAAAACTTAATCCGTTAAGTCTGCACCTGGTGAACTATTCTCAACAAGTGAAATTGTTATTCTTAGTTCATTAAAATTATTTCCTGGGAATCCAAGACGTTTAGCTGTGATGGACCTTACCAATACTGAGCCCAAGCACAGTAATGATAAGGCATGCTTACATAGATATACGACCAGCAGAGTGGGAGGTCCGAAAAGTATAGACCAAGTGGTAAAGTATTATTGCACTTGTTGTTAAAGAGACTTTCTTGATGAGCAAATGTCAGCCAAATTAATTTGGTTACTTCTCATCTCATTTTGGCAAATGAACAATGAGATAAGATAACCAATTTATTTTTGAGAGTCTAATCCTCTTCTGTGTCGCACTCTCTTCACTCAAACACATTCAATTCAGCAACAATTCTATTTCGAAAGGAATGATGCATTGTTACTCTAACCTAATGGAGACCTGGCCGACTTCCTGATTATTTCTGCTTGCTTGACTTTCAGATGCACGCATTGTTATGTCTGAACTCTGAAGCTACGATTGATGGACAACAAGAAATATCATCATGCTTGCTCCATATAGTCATTCCGAACCGTACAACTTTTACTCATCAGGAAGAAGATCATCAATGCAATATAATTACCTCTCGTAATTTCTTCTGCTAGATTTCATTTTTACATTCGACCTAAGATTACATGCACCTGACATTACGATGAACGAGAACTTTCTGGAAAAAATTAGACACACGTTTTATAATTTAGCCTTTGTCATTTGTACCCGGAAAGCCTCGTGTTCGTGTAATTAATTTGTTGCCAGGAAGTGCTAATTGTGTTCACTCGATTTAGTAAATTGATTTGTAGAGAATTCAACATTGACATCTTGTGTGTTATGGACTGTACGAATGTGCAAGCGGTAACAAAATAGCCCAGTGGAGCCTGATGTCTTCCTGTTCTTTGCGGAAATTCCTGAGCAACGGATCACGCATTAGGTTTGGCGCATAGCCAAAAAGATTGAATCTTCCATAAGATTCTTAGTAAACACTAAAAGTATCTTGAAATTTTTAAGCAATCCTTACCGCCGATCATTTGTATTGGGGTACAAAGGTTATAGACCACCCTGTTACGCCAAAAGCCCATAACTTGTGAGGTAGAACAGACTGTGTAATTGAGAACCGTCCAGTAAAAGAATTAACCCACAAAATCGCAGCTTGATAAAAAATCGGGCCAAACCAACAATGTCAATTTCAACCCCTACACAGTCCTAATGTATGCAAATCACAACAAAGCCCCGGGGTGTAAGGCATTATTCAAGCTCCCATAACACAAACCATGACTAAACAAGGAAATACATAAACTAAACATAGGGAGGCTTAGAACCAAAATTCATGCGGGACACGCCACGCATTCATGTCAATGTCTCCAATCAAAATGACATTGTTGCTTCTGGTACAACTCCAAGCTCGTTCCTTCTGTCACCATAAATAAAACAGCTCCTGTTGTGGACTACAAGACGTGGGCAGGTCCGAGTTTTCCAGGGGGGTATGTACGGGCTATTTTTCTGAGGGGGTATGTTCCTCGTACATGCCTTTAACGTTAAAAGGGGGGTGTACATACCCCCTCTGGGCCTTCGGCCCAGGGGGGTATGTACCGGGTCTGGAGGGGGTACCTGCCCGGCTATAATGGCTATGCGTAAAAAAATCTGTCTGAATAAAATTATATACTTCTAAGCAATCCAAGTTTAGCAGACTTAACATATATGGGTTTAGCAATGACAAGAACAGGTAAGTCTCAATAACGGGAACGGAAATGTATAAAAATGCCGCGGTTGTGGTACCAAATTCCGAACAAACGGAATCCACAGATTCATTGACGTTGACTAAGAAATATCTTGTATCATACTTGATGTATGAATGTGGAGTGTGTGTCTTGTGTTTAGTGAACGTGAACAAAAATGTGGTAAATTTCATGCGGTTTCCTCAATTCTTCAATCCATTGTTTAACTTGAGTTCTAGATGACAAGACCTTTGCCTTCAACTTGAATTTATTATATTTGCAAGAGACAGGGTGCATTTTTAGCAAAAAGAGCTGCAAGCCAGAGGAAGCATTTTACGCTTTTTCGTGTGCGTATGTGGAATAAGTGAAGCAGGAAACATGCTGGAAATTCATCATGCATAAATGTCATGCCATACTCATGCTACGGTCGTGCCAAATTCCGACTGGCAAGGAACACTATTCGGATGTAAAATACAAATCGGCCAAAAATCTTCTCAAATCATGAGTGATGTCGACGAATATGAAGGCAATATCAATATCGCTCAACGAACAATTCTGGATACCTATCGGATTAGTTTGTGTCAATAGAATATCCGGCAGAGAGTAAATATGTTTCGAGAATTTCTGGCCATTAAACCAAGATTATTTCTATTGACTCTCCTACAGTTTAGTTTGTATTTTACATCCAAAAATGTTCCTTGTTACAATTTAAGCTGAAAGATGCGTGTTGACTAGATTATTACACGGTTAAACTGGTTAGGTGGAAGTTTAAAGATCTTGTGTCCTTTTTCCTTACCTTCCGGTTGAGTTGGGAGACATTCTTTATTCGAGTTGAGAGACTGGCCAATCGGGCATGAACAAAGAGCACGATGATTTCTCACCACGCAAATTCCATTCGTCAATTCTGCATCTTTACAAACGTCCGGAAGAACTTTACATGGGTCTGCACAAGCGCCACCAATACAAAACCGTTCATCAGAACACCCTGTGTCATCAGTGCATGACGTGTCAGCTACAAACAAAACAAATCAAACAAATACGTTAGTTAAAGTCTTCCCTTTCGGGCGGAGATTACGCGAAGTCATTCATCGTCCCTTCGTTCGAAATTCAAGCCGATTTTTGTATCAGATTTTGCTTACAGACTTTCAAGCAACACAAAGTAGCCTTATTGACTGGACTGCGGTTGCGGTTAGTATACCATAACAAAACTTATCCGAACTGAAAGTAGTAAAAATTGAAAATAGATACTTAAATATGTAAATCGATGAATCGGCATCAAGACGCAAATTCATGTTCAATACTATTTTCAGATCATATTAGAAAATAATTTGCATTACAGGTCAGCCGCCTTTTCGAAAACTGAAGCGAAAATTTCTGCTACATCGCATTGTCACATGGAATTGCTGTTTACTGTAGTGGGACATCTGAAGTAGCCAATGTAGTCGAACATTCGTCCAAATCAATGTCTTAAGATATTTGACTGGACTTCATTCTTGCAACTTTTATGCCGTACAAAATCGTCGAGGACTCTACTCTTCAATTAGGAAAACAAACTTGCGCCAGTAAAATAGGGTCTAACAAAATTGAAAACAATTTTTCTGAGTTGTCAGCTTAGAGTCAGTTGTAAGCTTCTTCCGAAGCTGGCAGCTGTGCGGTTGTGCTAATTAGATTTGTATTATTAATTAATATAGGAAACCTGAGCGGAATGTGAGTGACCCCAAGGCCGTGAACGTGAAACTAAAGTGAAGTTCATGGTAATTAATGAACAGTTTCTAATATTTAACCCAACCCTTTCACAGCCCATTAACCTTAAAAGAATCTCTGTTAATTTGTAAACACTTGAAGTCTTCTACCGTCAAGCGTCAGAAACTGATAAGGAAAGAGCTCTCTGTGTAATAATAGACCGGTTCAACATTCCACCCCGCAGGTTCCATAAAATATCCTGACCACAATTATAGCCAATATTGGGAAATCGAATACAGATTCACAACTGGAGTGACACATTCCAACTTTTAGTGGGCCCTTCAAATCGTATTCTATTAAAACCTCTACAAAATTGCCAACCTGTAGCTGGTAAAGACTAAGCCGAAAATAATTCGATCTGCCGATGAAATCGTCATGTTAATAATCAAGACACCTGAAATGGGTTATTCCCAAAATTTTAATCTGATTTGAATTTACATGAAATGTGGTTTCCTCGAGAACGAAGCAACTTCACAAAACCACCTTGTAGAAGTTCACAGGCCTAGAGGGAATAAGCTACATAGTTGACGCACCTTCGCACATGCTAGTTCAAGCATAGTACGCATCATTTGACCCCTGTTTAAAATTTTAACACAAAATTTATCGCAGTCTGTCAAGACTAGTCAATGGACAATGCCATGGACTTGGAATGAGAATGAATGATTTGAAGATAATTTACAGCACTGCGTTACTTTTAAGGATTCTTAATGTGAAAATATTCCACCACAATTTAATGAAGAACGAATGGATGTGAGAACGGATCACATCTCTCAAACCAATCTTATTCTTTACTTTGTGTGCAAAATCGGTTACAGTTACACTTATTTTGCGAACCAAAATGAAGACCAGTCGACATTACAGTTGGTGCAATATATTATACTACGCCTTATTGTACAAAGACAGGTAGAACGTGCACAACATTCCAAAACCATTAAAATTTACCTCAAACTGTTAACCGAGTTCTTTAAAATTGAATGAAAGAGTGGAAATGAAATTATGAGTCCCAGTTGTCACATGTACAGGAAGAATGCATTTGCGTGCACATTAATCTAATCTTGGCTTTTTTGCTAGCACCATAATTTGCACACATTGTGTTTTGTAGTATTGTATAATTTACATTATATCTCCTAACGTTACTTTAAAACTTCAAGGGTGACATATGAACTCCAAAATGTATATACCTGAGATCTTGTAATTTTAGCTCCAAGAAATGTGGGTTGAAAGGTCACTAATACATATAATATCAGTACTTCTTAATATGATTTCTTCCAAAAGACGATTATCCTTAGAATACATGCACATCAGGATTCAAAAATTAACTTGGAGCGATAATTTCAGTGATAATTAATAAATTATAGTCGTTTATGTTTGGATGAAATTCTTAATTTCTCACACCAGAACTGTACAAGGAACATTTAAAAGAACACTGCTGAGATTATACTCTAAACTTGTCATCTATCATGAGTTGTGCGATTACAGAATTCCAATATCACACATTCCTCGACAAAATGAAGCTTATCATCTCCTTCTGCGAATGAGAAGGCACCCAACTCTGCTTTGCAGGTTAAGGAGACAAGGAACATCTAAAGTTTGTGTATTTAAACTTTGAACTGTGTCGGTTCATTACGTAGAATATAATTATGTACGATGGTTAAACATGCCTTCGTCGTAAACAGGATTCGATCCCTCGGCCTGACAAAGCGAGTTGTTTAGAGAGGTGCCTCCTGGGGGTACCACTTCTGATCGAAGTGGAAGACCAACCCATATTCTATGATAAATACACAATATTTTAATAGGACTTCCCGGCCAATTTCAATTGAGTCCTTCTAATTCTAAATCGACAATCAAATTAATCTTGTTTCATTTTCAAATACTCTGAATTTCAAGCTTGAGTTTATGACTCTTGAAATGATTCTGAAGAAAATTCTGTTGTCTATTGTGGAAAATGATTAACTTGACGATAACTTATAATTTCCAATTCCTGGTGATAACCAAAACCAATAATCAAATGAGCATAATCAGATATTAAAATTCAAGGCATCTTGCCATTGTCAACGCCTTCAAGTTGCACCTTTACTGCAGTAGCCAATTTCCTCAATAAACAATAGACTAACGACGGAAAAGTCATTGAAACCTTCAATTGCGTAAGTTGTCATTATATCACGTAAATTCGTTGGAGGCAGTAAATTACATTAAGGATTAATGAATGAAAAAATGACCGCCTTTAGATGCGTGTAAAAAGGTAGTAGTTCACAGAACGTCTGCATTCTAGAATTTAAAAGTCACGCCACAAAAGATTTTCTTGCCCTGCCAAAAGTCATCGGTCTACCAATAAACTAGTAGTAGTCAGTAGTAAAATACCTAAGCCTGGTTGTAACGATACAATCTGGTTGCACCAAATTCAAAGTGGGCGAACTGGTCAAACCAGAAATTACTCAGTAATTCTTTGTTCTGAAGATGACACAGAAACACCAGAAACCCAGATAAACTAGTAAGAGAGCATCAGAACTACATAGACGAATTAAACGTAACACGACACCAAGATATGTACAAAACAAAAGCAATTCCACGAGTTGAATTTAAACATTCACTCACGTTTAAATCAACTTGCCCAAACCCAAAGAAAGAAAAAAGTTTGAATGAGTGAAGGTAAAAAAGCAATTTCGCACTGCGGCAGTAAAGCGTAATTAATGGGGTCCCGCTGAGTAGGCAGGCTGGCTAAAAAATTCGGAATTTAAACAAAAGTCACCCGCAGACGAGACATTCAAGATGTATTTACAAGAACAAGGTCATAAAACGTCCAATTTCAGTGTGTACTGTCTAATTTTTCGCATTGCTATGCAGCTTGCGCTTACAACATTACAACTGGTTGAATCAGTTACAAATTACTGGTATATGGCAGCCAAAATCTTGACGGAAAGATTTTCAACAGAGACAAAAAAATTAAATAATTTGGTCGGGTGTAAAACTTCAAAAATAATTAAGGTTAGGCTTCTTCTGTTCTTAAAGTATTATTCCGATTGTTGCAAAAATTCCGAGTCATACTTATCCTATTTGTGTTCCGATTAGTGCCACCTTTGTACGACTTCAAAACAGGGATGGTAATCGGAATTATTTTTTTGAATTACGATTCGGATTATTTTTACGATTATTTTTTTCGGATTAGGAATTCGAATTCCGATTACGTGGAATTCGGATTATAATTAAAATTATAATTCCGATTATTAAAAAATTCCGATTATGGAATTCGAATTAAAATTCCAATTATTTTTTGAATTCCGATTATAATTCGAATTATAATTCCGATTATTTTTTTTTGATTAATTTTTACAGACCACCAAAGAATTATTTCTTTCTGCATTGCTGAAATAAAAATGTCAGTATAATCGTTACCGGGATATGACCTTTCAAATTTCTGACCACTTTACACGGGTAATCTCTCGGACGGTACTAACATTTTGGCCTGCTCATGCTTTTTTGAAAATAAAATTTTGAGTGTAACAAGGATCTCATAACAGTCAGACATGCTATCTTAGATATTCAAAAGGATAGTGCACGGACATCAGTTTATAGCTTTGAAATCCGTGTTAGAATTGTTAAAAAAGTAACAAATTGTTCAAATAGTCTCTTGAATCGTTGAATCTTATTGGCTATGCAATTAAAGAAGCCGAGTGAAGATTGACAAGTGGTCAATTATAACTTAAAACCTGCATCTGACTGGCGGAATATGCGCATTTGTGGGTGAAATACTGATTAATTGGAATCGGTATTATAATCCGTATAAATTTGGATTCCGACGGGGATTCCAATTACGCCCGAATTAGAATTCCGATTATAATTCGAATTCGAATTAATTCCAGAATTCAGATTATCGGATTCGGATTAATTCGAATTATTTATTAGTAATTCGAATTATGATTATAATTGTGCTGAAATTCCGATTAAATTCGAATTCCGATTCTAATTCGGATTCCGATTACCATCCCTGATTTATTGTGTCGGTGTCGGGTGAATGGAGTCGAGCCAAAAAACCGAACCCCTCATCATTTTCATTCTAACTGAACTCCTACAGGACCATTATGAATGAGCAATAATAATAATACACAAACATAATGCTCACACCAGGACCAGGATATGCATGTTAAATAATATGGTCATAAATTTAAATTAAGGTCTATTTTCTTACTACATGAACACATGCTAATGGTCGGTTATCTCACCTGGTAAAATAGGGTAGTGAAAATTGGATGGGCTGCCATGATTGACTTCCGACGATTCCATACCCCGTAAATGAATTAATTTCGGGTGATTCATACTTGTATTCTGTGAATTATGAGTCGTCCATGACAAATTCGGTTCGAGAATTGCAGTCGCAGTCGGTGCTGTAGATATGACACTGAATTTTTGTTGGCGATGTGGGGAGGACGTTGAAAGGGATGGCATTGCTATTATCGTTATCACTGATGATGATGATGATTTTGGGGATGACAGATATTTTTGAAACACGATATTGATATCGATACTTCAGCTTCAGCCCACCTCACTCACTCACTGACACTGAGTCATGTCACGATTCACGATTAGACCGAGGTGTGTGTTTTCTAAAAAGGAAGTCATAAAAAAGTACAAGTTAGAGTCAGACTAGTAGACGCAGAAAAAGTAACAGCTGTGCATTCTAAGTAAACAATCAACAAACTGCACGAATTTAATATACACAAAATTGGTTATTTGGTTGGCAGACATACACTTTAAATTTAATAAGTGCAGAAGCTAAGGTAGGCCATGAGTGTTGAGAGTTTATTGGCAAAACGTGTGTTCGTAGTCTATAAATGTAACTTGCAGTGTTGCAGGTGCAGTGAAAACAAAGCTCGGTCTAATGCATTTGCATAATTTGGCATTTGGCATTGGTAATGTTAGTTGGATTTTTGGCAGATTTACAAGATGACTTCCGAAGTTTAGGTTTCCTCGTGTGATGTGTGAATGAAATGAACCATCCTGGATATGCGCAGTGGAAATACAATGACATAATAATTTATCGAGGTCATGAGGTTCAATTTGATGAGAGTGAACCTTTTTTGCATAATAGACACTTAATTACACCCACACATACTTAGATGCCCGTCTTTGGAACGAAAAAGTGCAAGTGTCATCCTCAAACCCTTATCCGTTCGTCCACCTGGGAAATGTTATGTTCATGCTAAATGCTTTAATTCAAGGAATGCGTAAAATATTTATTCAGCTTGGAATCATCGTTTTATTTCATACACAACCCACGTACGGTACCAGTAAGGCAAGGCCGTCCACTGAGATTCTACATCTCTAATCGTATGTGGGAAGTTTGTTTACTAAAAGTTCATTTCTTCGTTGATTTAACTTAACGCTAGGGAAAGAGAAATTTCCGGGTTTGATGAACCGAATTCAGCAGAATTTCTAAATATGTTTTAAGATTAATGTCATAAACGCATCGTACACATCTTATGGGAATTAGGGAATGGTTGGAATTCACTGAATTTTTTAAATTGTAGTCCTCGACCTCCTGAATAACTGTTGTGAAACCCGAATTATATCCGAACGCTCCTGAATTACACAGAGGGCATGTGCTACATGTTGTGCGGATTCGGCGCAGCGCATCCTTCCTGTGTATTACAGAGTTCTCGGGATAAGACCTTCATGAAAGTTGTTCAGGAAGTCGAGGGTTACACTATATCAAAAATTCAACAGATTCCAACGGTGCCCTAATTCCCATAAGACTTGTAAGGTCCTCATTGAAGAACTACGCTTCTTCTGTCCATTTTTTTCGAATGTGTCAAAAATTCCAGTTTAAACCTGCGGTTTTGTTGTAACCTTCAAATTATAATTTTAATTCGCATAGATATGTACATAATTTCCGGAGAAGTCAACCCCAAGTTATTAATAACAGCATTATTGTTCTCGAAGGATGAAACTGCATATTATTTTGTGTTCCAGTTAGGCACCACTGTTGAAAATACCTTATACAGCTACACATGACCTTATCTGTCACGTAATTATAATTTATACTCAGAACATACGTATGAACGTACATCCGGGCATCCTTCCTTACCTTAAAAATTATAATTCTAGCTTAGCATGCACATGCAGACTCATCTGAATTAAACAATGAAAAATTACAAGTACTGTCATAGTCATGCCCTCATCGTAATAAGGGCAAGCAAATTTGTCAACATTCAATTCATTCATCCATTCATTCATTTACTTCGAGTCATCCAATTTTACCCTTCCCAGTATTATTCTATCAACAAAGTACTATGAAAAACAATCAAGGAGAAATATCGTAGTAGTAATGATTAATACCAACTGTGTACTAGTCAACAACGATACGATAAAAGTTTAATCATTTCCCATGAAGTTACAACTAACATGCGTTATGCAATGTCAATCTTTAAAGTTTAAACTGCCAGAGATGACCACATGTGGTGTTTACATGCATGCCGTGCATAAGATTCCCTTGTAATTTTCTATTACCAACAACATGGTCGTAGTAGTCATAGTAGTAGTAGTAGTAATAGTAAAATTAATGGTATTTATGTGCTGTGGCATGGGAAAGTTCATCATTACATGGTCGACTACATATATATAAATCAAAATAACATGCATTACGGCTCCGGACTAATGACCGTAACTCTTTTTTACTCGGTGACATATATGGGCATGAACCTTGGGTATGACATGACTAAGGGTAAATTCATCTCCAAGCTTTGGCATGACTAAAGAACTCCGATTGACCCGCCTATATGGGTCGAATTACAATTCTGTACAGAATTTTATGAACATAATTGCACACATGGCATGTGACCGAATAAAATGCCGTGGAGAATTCTGGTCGCGTCTGAATCAATTCCTCTTAAAATTTCGATAGACTCGATCGTTGTATTTTCAATTTTACTTTTAGGGCGAAGGGTCTTGTGAATATTTCATGAACCACCCTGTACTATGAATTACAAGTATTATTAGATATCCGTGCTGAACATGGTGACATTCAAATAAGTGATCGAAATGGTTTGGATAATATGAGTAACACAATGATGGATTTGAGTGACGGCGGAACACTCCCCAGATTTCGGATGTTTGGTAGCTCCGTTATCACGAAATGGGATCAGACTTTGGTGACAAAAATTACACCGAATTAAAATAGAATGACCAAATTGAATAGTGTCAACTTTTCAAGACCAAAGAAAAACGTTTCTTCCGACTAGGATTGTTTGTCCTGATTCCAATCATCCGTTCTTTGATTAAAGCCAGGACGTATAAACCTTTCCTGTGGAGATAGAATCGAATGTAAACATAATGTGACGTCTATGTATTTCCTGTACGCACGTCGACGTCACGTAAGTATATAAAGTGAAGACGGATTATTAGGTTACTCGTCTTGCTTGTCCCTGTCTTCTCTAGTCTAATTATAGTGAAGACGTCTGTCTATTGGATAGTCAAGACGAACTTGACTGGAATTGTTAATTTAATGGAAGAGGAGAAATGACGGGACTCAGTCAGTTCAAGGGAAAGGAAATGAAGAGTTAGGTTAGGAGGATATAGGAAGAAAGGAGTGAAAAGTTATTACAAGTCTTTTTCTGTCACAAACGTCAGAGACGACTTTCGAGGTCAAAAGGGAAAATTCAAAATTCATCTTGTCGACATTCACATTAACATCCAGTCAGTCAGTCAATGTCGTGTAACGTCGTACTAGATTTCATACAGATTCCTTTTTTGGACAAACAACCTGGCTAGCTTCGGTTTTGGGAAACCTCATGAATGCCTTACATTTACTTACAGAGAACACTATTTGAATGTAAAATTCACAAGGAAACCACTTCTGATGATGGACACACCAAATTCGAGACGTTGCAGGAAGTCAAATGAGCAAAAGAAGGGTCGATTTCTAAGTGCATAATATATGTATCCGAAACACACCTGGTTACACACCGGACTTGTTATCTAACCGGATTTGTGCGATGACATAATTCGGATATCACACATTCTTAGTCAAATGATGGCTTATCGTCTTTTCTACGAGGAAGAAAGTCCCCGCTGTTAACCAGTTTCGGAATTTATCTCATATTGACGAATACATTACTGTGGTATCACCATACTACACCGACCCAATGTTTTTATCCGTCATTTGGCATCCTCGTGGTACTTTTCTGCCTCTTTAGGACACTTTACCGATTTCTGAAAGCGAAAGTGGGAGAAACCCCTGCGTATAAGCAAGAAAAAACCCTCACAGCATAGAAAAAGTTGGGCTGAGATATACCAGGCCCGACGAATCGAACCCCGTCCCAACAGGCAGCAGTTAGGAACTCCGTACTACTACGCTGTCGACTCTAGTTGACACTTGACTATATTAACGCCAAATTTAGTTTTACACCTGAACAGTGTTCCTTGTTTTTGGAATGTCGGAAAACGTAGACATATTATTATGTATTTACACCAGTCAAGTCTTCTACAAAGTCAAGTAAAGTAGGTAATGGACGTCACCCCAAACTTGTCTACTTGTCAGCCTGATCTCCGATTCTTCTGTCTTGACGTGTCCAAAAGTAGTACTAAGAACTGGTACAGCTTTCACGCTGACTGGGTCAGAATAGTAAATAAACTCATCTGTCAAATAACACACCAAAACTGGCACGTTCTTATTTTTTTCGAACTGAAATTTAACCAGCCTGGATCGAATGTGTTCGATTTTTTTGTCACCTTCTCAGGTTTAAGAATTAACACCACACCAGAGCAGAGAACAAAATTGATAGATGAGTCAGTTGGGGGATACCAAACCATTTGTTTTTCCGGCTCCTTAGCACGCACTAAAGAAAACGGTCGTGTTGGTGTGGCTGTGATATAAATTCAAAAAGATTTCTAATCTGACAGAAGGGCTGAATAGACAGAATCCTAAAAATTTTGACATATGGTGAGCTTCGCAGCAACTTCTCCGAACGCCACATGTGCGTTACCGGAAACTCGGATATAATCACATTATATAATACCAATCGTAATTTGGTTACATGGTATATTGGTGCAGATTACCATGTCTGGCCTGTTGACCGAACCCCAACATAGCGAAAACGCATTGCCTGTGTTTACAACGTTGTTAGGAGGGCATCGCACCGTTATTGGGATTTCAGTCGGCTAATTACGAAGCTCATAGCATTAGCGTGTAAAATGAATACTGATCCGTATCAGATTTCGGAGTTTGTAGTCGGCTCCGTCATCAAAAAAAATTTTTAAAAGTAAGAGCAATACATACAGGGTAGCACTAATTTTCCTTATAAAACTGACTAGGAAAAAATGAAGGAAAAGGTCTTCAAAGAGTGGAAGGACGATTGATCAGGAAGGAAACTTAAAAAGTGCATCGTGCCTTCCTATCCTAACTATGATCCTTTTTACTTTCCTTGCTCCCATTTCGTGATCGTGAGAGTCATTAATTTCCGAGGGAGATATCAGATGAGAAGAGAGTTGAGTTCTGGAGCTAATTTACTAATTGCTAATAGGCTATGAAATTGGTACTCCCGCTCGTCAATTTGAGTTCAGCTTTCAACTAATTCCAACTCTGGACAGCTTTCCTTCGCCTTCTACTCCAGTTTAGCTCACCCGGCGCACAGACAGGACCAGTCAAACCTATAAACTCTTTGGTTTATGATCCTGGAGGATGGAATAGGGCATGACATTGAATCATGTGTTACAGTCAGGATGTAGAATTCATCAATATAATGCCTAATCATTATCACAATTTCTTTACAAAATTGCAGGAGTATGCAGAAGACTAGTATGCCCATGATATATGGAATCGCCGCTTAAGTTGCAATGGGCTGGGTTTTTACAAGTTATCCCACCGCGTGCCATTGTGATTCTCGAAACGTCATTTTCGCGCTCTCGAATCGGGTCTTATCATATTTTAAGTGTCAGCAATCGGAAGTAAATCGTCGGCTATCGCGATAGGAGGAACCCTTTCAGAATGAAAATAATTTGAGATTTAGACGGAAATATTGTCAAGAATTCCCCGAATACCCATAACATAAAGGCATAAATAGCACCCGCGAAGTGTAGGCAGACAAAGTCCTTATATTTAAGCATTTAAACATGTCCCGGACTGGGTGCTGACTTCTGCCTCTACTTCCAGTTCTGGAACGGGTTACATTCTTGCATTGCGTGAAGAGAGCAAGCAAAACCTATCCAACATCGTTATCACCCTCAAAACCTATAAATTATGGATCAGTGATAAATTAAACGTAATGCATTTCCTATCTAAAGTGCATATCCTTAGTCCTGCCAACGCAATGTGAGCCCAGTAAAAGTTTTCGTGAGAATCAATTCCAAAGAATGAAAATGAAAATGCATTTGGTCTCCACGCTCCCATATCCCGGAGGAATGTCTCCAATGCCGTAGTATAATAGCAAGTCCTAGATATAAACACTTTAGAAATTCCTGGAATAATTCGATTCGATAACTTCGTGTCCATAATTTATAATAGGAATAGTCAAGTGTGACGATATTTGGCCGAGTATCGTATCCTACCAGAAAGTTAAATTAAAAAAAAACAAAGAACTTGATTATTTAGGAATAAATAAATCAGGTTAAAATAGTATGAGGAGGTCTCCTAAGGTCAATCGTGGATCGAGTATTTGTATGCGACCCCAATGAATTGAACGAATCAAGTAATTTAGTAAATTGGTTACATTGAGATGAAAAATATGTAATATGTGTAATGTCTGTTCGAATCATCACAATTATCAGTTTTAAACAAACTTATTTTTTCAACTCGTTGCGTTCGCAGCTTGAATGCATGGATGATATAAATATTGGGATTACGCAATATGACGACGGGTTCATTGGACGTGGGGGACTACGCAGTATAGTCTGTTGAGATTAATTCAATTTCTGTCAGACTACAAGGCGTGTATCCTCAATATACACATTAGCACTTCATTTTCTGTCCTTCATGATGATCGATTAATTATGCACACGAAAATATAAGCATTTGCATGCTGACTTCCGGACACCATCTGTAAATTTGCTTTGAACAGTTTCAGCAGGTCTTTCATTGATAAAAAAAATGTAAATAATTCCCGCAAGATTTTATGCCGCACATCCACGAAATGGAAATAGAAATAAAGTACCTGGACAGATTTCTAAGGAAAACGTTGAGTTAAAAAGCCATTGTAACCTTACAAGGGACGCAGTAGGAGTTTGGCCGTCCCGCTACAAGGTGACCCAAATAAATCCGGTTTTTGAATCCGGCTATGTAATGTCTTTACATCCATCAGAAGGACACCGAGGACAAAATATCCCGTAAAAGAACGAAGTCAGTATCATCATTGTGGGTGGCAGTCGGCAGTACACATTATTTACTCTTTGTATGTGGTATCCATTTCAAACGAACGTAATTGTTCAGGGAGTCTTTCGGGTTCGAATTCGAATTTAAGTATAGACATTTTACAGAAGCGCACGTCGTGCTCGAAAGTATCAATACAACTGTTATTACTATAATTGGACGCTGTACATCCAATAATAGGATACTCGTATCATTCTAGGCAAGAGGAAGTAAAATTTAACGGGGTTAAAAGGTTACGCGCTTGCATCCAACATTACATTACTAGGGCTATTACTTGCCTCCTGGCCAATGGCTCTCTTTAGTAGAGCTTACCAAGTTTGCCGCCGTTGATGCCATCTAGATAAATTTCGTATTTCAGAATGCCAAGCGGTCGATTTAATTTGCTTTTTTTAGATCAGAAACTCTCCCTAGTCTACACGGGAAACTAAGGTAAAGTTGTAAACGTACTATATACTGGTGGATATGAATTGCCTACTGAAATTTTAATATGTCACAATTTAGTCGCGCGAGTGATACAAAATGGCGTCTTTTGACTCAAGGAAGGAATTGGCGTCTTTTGGTACCAATTTGAAGAAAAATAGTACCGTTTGAATTTGTTGGAAGAACAGCTTCTCTAAAATTTATACAGCAGAATCGATATTCGCTTAGATTTTAATCAGACAAGGATATACCTGTGTCCGTGGTCGTGTCGGAAGCAAAAGGTTATCGTTAGCATGTAATCCCAGTATGCGTGAGGTTCATGTCAGGACTCTGCTGTTTGCCTGTCCATTACACGACGACAAAGCGTCAGCGTTTGCAATTTATTACCGATTTAACATTCTTGTCTCAATTCAGGAATATTTTTGTTTTTTAAATGAACCCGTGCCGTTCTGGCAATATAACACATTGTCTTACTACCACTATACCAGATAATATAAATTTTAAATTGTCCTCCCTGAGTATACGATATAATGTTCTTCACATATTATAAGATATTCAACCATTCCAACCGTTTCTTCTCTAGCGCGAGCGTGCAGTAACGTAACCATTCAATGGCTTTCAAGCATTTTTAAATATCCTCACGACGTTTATAATACAAAATGTAATTTTGTTTCGATTAAAATTGGTAAGCTTCCTATATACTTGTTCAACTACAAAATACTCCAAGACTAAGCATCTCCAAAGTGTTTTACATCGCATCCCATAGAAAAGAAAGACAAAAGGGTGAATCCTTTCTCAAGAATTTCAGGGACATTAATTTTCCTTCTCAAGAACGAAGATATGTACAATGTGTGCATAGCATGCACCATTCCATCCACGAACGCCCAGGAATTCCATGTTATTTACATAATCTATAGTTCAATTATTAGGCGGACACAATTTATCTTTTCTAAATTATTTGATTAATTTTTTCTAAATGTTCTCCAGATCCATCATTCAATGTATCATCCCAAACTCCCGATACCATATCACCTGCCAATTCTGCATTATCAATACAAATCGTTAAAAATGAAGATGAAGTTAATACACAATATTAAATGTACAATATTGGGTACGCATTATTTTGTATAACTCGTTAAAAAGATTTCTCGTGAAAAGTCAATGGATGTGACCTTACTAAGTAGGTCATTACGCTACTACTGACCTGAACGTGACCGAGGTACGCACCCGGTACCACTGACATTGTAGAATGAGTACGCTCACGACTACGCTGTCCTGTCCTGTCATTTCTTCACATGTCTGGAAGACGTAGACCATAGGTCATAATGTCCAAATTAGAGCATTTTAGACTGTAGATTAGATTGATCTTATCGGAACGTTCTAATTTATACATCCCATGGACATGCCGGCTAATACATTGGAATAAAAATATACCCTTCTCAATCTCAATAGGTAAATTTCAGGGAACTCACGGCTCCACACATTTAAGCATTTAAATCTACCGCAAAGCACGCGGTATTTTCATTTCGATTCAATTTCCGAGAGATCCAGATGTGAATGACTCTACTACACATATTATCATGCATCGTATCATTCGTTTCGTTCGTAGTATTGTGTGTCACAAATAAAGGGCCCGACCGGTCTGACCGAAAGTATTACGTATTTTACAACATTGTATTGAATTGCGAGCAAAGTTATTTTACATAGCAGAGCATGACCAGAACGACTACATGCACGTAACTTTCTACAGATGAGGTACGTGTAAGAGTGAAGGGTGCCGTGCGGTGGAAACGCAAAGGCATGGGTGAAAAAAAACATGAGGTATAACATCTGCGTAAAAATCCCGCTAAAGCTATGCTTTCGTCACCCGCTGAAATCTCCATTCCTAGCTCACTCCTTAGAACCCGTCAGAAGTTTTCAAATGAATCCGGTTTCGGAGAAATCCGTCTTTCCCAACGCTCTGAATTCTTAATCAAATCTTAGATTCCGAGATGCAATAAGGCGTATTCTGCTCCGACACATTAAAACATAATGTAGCACCCAGGATGGTCATACAACAATGGACTGACCATTAACTCTCTTTTTATCCAAATCTAATGCAATGCACTATGCAATTGGAATGTAACAATAACAATCAAATGAGTTCAGTTCAGTCAGTCTATAAGGAGGGCAACAATATATTGGACAGAAATTCTGCCATAGTGGTTTGGACTGCCCGGCCGATTGGCATCAGTCGTAGTGCATTTTTTTGCTTAAGAAAGTGCGTGCGTGGGTTCAATTCCCGCTATTAGTATGCGCTCCAGCACTCTTGCACTCCCATAACTTTTCAAGTTGACAAGGGAAATGGTTTTGTGTGGGCGGGTGGGAATGTTGGAAGGATAATCTTCAATCTCAACACTATAGCACTAGTATTGAAATTTCACAAAATTGGACAAGAACCGAATTCGCAAGCTAATAGTGATTTCAAGTTAACCAACTACAGCACATTTGCATTTAAGGTGAGGAAGTTGTCACCATTTGTCACGTTCACGAATCACGGCACTATTTCCAGATAAGATTGACGTGGACAAATGCATCAGCAAAGTTCTCACTTTTATTTCAATTTCCAAATTCTGATAACTTTTTCCGATAAAATTTTTCACCTTTTTCTAGAATCAAACTTTTTTTTTGGGTTTTTCATTCAAATTATTATGCTTTTAGCTATATATGGGACATTTAATGCTCTCCAAGAGTTCAAGTTGTGTATTCACGAAGCATGTTCTTACGACTGAATCAGGGTTCATGTAAGCTCATACATTCTCATGTAAAAGTTCAGACCCGCGATGAATCCTTCATGATAATAATAAAAGTGACATGATTTTTTTTTTGTTTTAAGTCAGTCTTAGAATGCACAAACGAATACACGTCACTCCTTAAATGGACTCACAGAGATTACACAATTTTTTTACACATGGGTACATCCATTTGAAAATAAAATAACAACACTGACAATCCTTTACTTTTACTTCACAGGCATGCTTATGGGATGGATCGCACGCATGGGAACAAACTCTTCAATTAGGAACAGTGAAAAACAGTGGTTAATGAAGGCAAATTCTATGAAGACACGAAGATATGTTTTCCAGAACGTTTTGACGTTATTCACCAGAAAATTCCAGCAATGTTCGTACAATGAGGAATTCTGGAATTTGAAACTTATTCCGAGATGGGTGCTAAAGTATAAGGGGTGTTACTTGGTTTTTATGTCAAGTTGACAGTAAAAACTGCTGAAAGTTGCAATAATGGTTAGATTGTTGTACTATGATGTACACTTGAGAAGATCATTTGGCCGACTGCCGAGAAAAATGCATAAAGCGTGGCACTCTCTACAGTCCACATAGTAAAATGCCCATAACCCTGTCGCCTCAATCTTCTTTCATGCTGACTAATGCTGACTATTCCCTCCTGCTGCCAATGCCTGTTAAAAGTAAACCCCGAAATGAAAATTATGAAGAGAACAAAAAACAGAATAGAACAGAATGTTAAGGGCTAAGTCCTAACGATGGAAGGGTCCCTTATAGAGAACAACTTTCTGTTCATTTTTGGTTCAGGGTTTTACAGACTGATGTTTCCGTTCACGAACGACAGGAAAAGAACCCCGGTTTCCATTCGTTCTCGACGGCGCGCCATAGGGACTGGACCATAAGGGCACATTCTTGCCGGTTAAAAACTGTGGATATTACTATTACTAGAAATTAAGCCCGTCCACGGCGAGCAAATTATCCACCCGTCCTCGAAAAAATGAAAAAGTAATTAATTTCTTCAATTGACTAAGACTCAAAAGAGTTTAAAAATTAGACGACCTCATTTCAAAAAATCATAAGATTGATGGAGAACTTTTTTTTAAATTATTGAAGTCCGTGTCCGGCATCGCCCCTAACCATTGACCAAAATCTCAACTCTCAATGCTTTCCACTCTCTGAGGCGTCTGAGGAAAAGCATTTTGTTCAAGTATTCAATTATTCAACCCTTTGCTCCTTAGTATTTGTATAGATTGTGGAGGTACTGGACTGGAGACTCCGAAATCTCTGGTTCTGTATTGTCCTGCCCTCTGTCACTTATAAAACTATAGACTCCGACTTTTTATCCTTGAAAATACCAAATTCTGTGCGCAACTTTTGAATGGACTTGCCACGCTGAGTCACACTTAAATGGGACAAACTTTGTTTTTACATTAAAATATCTTTAAAAATAATATTTTGTCAAAATTAAGATGTAACGTATATCCAGCTTGACTATGAGCTTTGATATTACCAAAAACATTGGAGCAAAAATTGTGCGGCCAGGAGGATTCGAACCCGTGCCAGTCACGTGTGCTGAGTTGCGCAGAAAGAAAAAGTCGGAGTCTATACGTATTGCTGAACGTTTGAGGCGTCTCTGTACGCCATTTTACTTTCAAATCTTTAGCATCGGTTTGACTTCCCTTCTAATTGGCTTAAAATTCGAAGCAAAGTAATTGTAATTGACCACCCTTTTGTCAATTTGAGACAATGTTCTCTCGCAGCCGATATTGAATTTCGGCCTGGAATAATGGCCAGTTCTTTCATCTACAGATAAATTATTGCGGAAGTGCTCAGGTCGTTTGGGGTTTTTACGACAAGTTGAATTGGCTAGAACGTGTGTGACATTTAAATAGCACAATAATATACAGTTGAACTTAACAAGAAGTTCATTGGTTTTGGAATTGGCCTTTTGCTCAAGTTAATAAAGTTAGTCGCCTGGGTTCCAAACCTACGAACTAAATTGTGTGCTTATTTGTGAGTACGCAATAATTTATGGCTTTATTAGCCCGTGGACGCAGTCCTGAAAAGCGCTTATAAAATTGTCCTGTCCGTCCGTCCGTCCGTAACGCGCTCCTCTATGCTGACACTTACCTGCATTCATAACCACTGTTTCACACTAACAG
>JAQFYE010000928.1:0-27678 GCA_034694305.1 Protaphorura glebata | reverse complement strand
AAAGTGACAGACGGACAGACGGTCGGGTGTTCTGCACGGCTTTCCCTGCAACTGTTTATACTGCAATTTGGTGTAGTTTTTGTGGGCAAGTAAGAGTGCAGGGGACAATACAGTTCAAATAAAGTACGATCACGATCATCATCTACGAAACTTGTCACATTATTTCCTATACAAATATGTGGATTTCTGAATAGGGAAAATGTGATAAGTTCTGTTGTTGGGAGTATGAACACAATTCTATAAAAAAAATGTATATCTCTTTGTTTTGTACTCACTTGAAAGTTCGTTTCACTTGTTTTTGAATTTCCTAAAAGTTGTTCCAGAGTGACCAGAACTTCTGGACAGGTCAATCTCTCTCCCGGATTCTGTTTCAACAGTCCGTGAATCAAAAGTACGCTGCTCGTCGACACTTTGACGTTCCTGAAAGAATGAACGGAATTAACCAAATACAAATTAATTGATGATCCACGCAAAGTAAACACCCCACGTCCTATTTTGTTGAGATAGGGTTGATTTCCATTTGGCGTATAAAAAGTGCACATGGTAGTAGAAAAAGGCGGGAGTGAAGAGATGCGCCAAGGCAGACGTAAGTCCGAGGACATTGACCCTCTACAAACAATCAAACAACCCAATCTCTACAAAATATACGGGCTAAAATTTGACAGAGCTGTAGAGCTGGAGTGTGAGAAGTTAATAATTAAATCTAAAGTTGATAATTTTATCGCAAGTCACTTACGTTGGAATATGAAACTCGCCGGCTAAAATCTTCCGCTCTAGTTCTCCGCCATTCTTGTCATAGAAAGAAAATTTTCCGACTAACATGGTGAAAAAAGAAATGCCCAAGGCCCACATGTCCGACGGCTTTCCTGTCAATTTCAAATCACTTGATTCATTAAAACTAATATATCGAAAATCCAAGTAATAAAATAATTAGTAAAAGACAATGAAAAAGCCATGTTTTTTTTTGTCAAGAATGGGTTGACTTTCTACTCGACATGAAAACTAAGCGGAAACCCTTAAGGAAGGAATGAAGGAACACCCCCAAAGCATTGTTTTCTTACCTAAATATGGTAGACGGCTGATGACCTCAGGTGGAGTATAAGGTGGAGATCCAACTCCATCAAACAGAAGAAGTTTATCTAATGATGAATGTTTGGCACCAATAAAATTAGTGAGGACCACCTGTCCAGTTTCCTTGTTCAGAACGATGTTCCCAACAGAGAGATTCAAACGACAAAAGTTTTCCTAGAATTTAGAACAACGGAAAAATATGATTGACTTGATGTTTTATGTAATTTTTAAAGTGACTGACTCACGTCGTGCAAACGCCCAACGATTCGGATTAAATTGTAGAATATCTGTACTGCATCTGACTCCGTCAATCTCTTGTGCTTGGTGATGTGATTTTTTAGTGTGATCAGATTTTTATATCTTGAACAGTAATCTTGGGGCGTGAAACAATCCAAAACCAGCATGAGTCGTCTTTGTCTCCTCTCAGTCGAAACCAAGTTCCCATCTTTCAAAATCTCCTCACATCGAATATTCTGGAATATAAAAAATTCGACTATTTTATTTATTTGTACGAATATTGACAACAGTTCATTATTAAATCTTTGATCTCAATAAAGGAACTGACCTCAAACAATCCGTGGTTTTGAATCACTCCTTCCATTCCAACCAACAAATTTAGAATGGCATGTTCGCCATGGAATAGAACTTTCCATATTTTATCAACGGGTGTCTCATCTTTAGGGTCACTCTTCAAGGTCATGACCTGAAATATAGAGAAATAAGAAATGATTAAAATTTAATAATTAAAATACTTAACATTACCAATATATGATTCAATTAATGATTGACGACTCGGCTAGGTTAAGTCTTAAGATCTAGGTATTCGAAATATTATTTGGATACACCTTAAGTCTTATTATTCATAAATTAAATACATTTTTAAATTAATTTCCACTGACTGAGTCCTTTTGAATTATAGTCTCATTTTTAAAGCACTGGATTTCTATGTGGGCCAAAAGGTCAACCATTTCTCTGAACAATGTAGGTCATCATTGTAAGTGGAAAGTCCTGACAATGACGTACAAGTTCACATTGACGTTGCATATTAATTAAAATATACCATAACCTGACCCTTGGTTACATCAGCAGAAATAGAAAGGTCAAAGACAAATGTTTCCATGGATCAGCCAGAAATAAGAAATCAACTACAACTAATATATAAACTCCTGCCAAAACTGAACAGATTGTAATTTTAAGCTCACATTCGTGGCTGGTCACCAGCAATTTATGACCTCCGTGAATTTAAATAACTTTGAACTCTCTCTCTCTCTCTAATTTCATCTTCATAAATTGATTTTGATCCCTGGTTTCCAAAAAACATGTACTCCCATAGTCCTGGAAAAGAGTAGTGACCTTGACCTCTTTTGACCTTTACCTTTATTGTGTAAAAAGCATCAGTTCCATCCATTCGGGCCAAATATAGGGATATCCGGCCTTGTGCGATTGGTTGTCCAATTCTTGGACCAATGAGGAATGGTCCTGCCCTCTTGCATTCCTTCCATCCCTCCAGTTCCTCATTTTCCATCATTGTTTCCAAAATTAGAATTCTCAATCAGTGATTCCAAAAAAAATCAATTTTATCCTCATTTCAAAATTTCAATAATATGCATTCCCACCAACCGAACCGCAGTGCAGTGCAGTGCGGAGCGGCGGATCGGGTTTGGGGCGATGAGAAATTCGACTTTAGTAGACAATATGAATGTCCTACTCGATGGCAGCGGTTATTACGTCATAAGACGTGGAACACACTGCGTGACGTCATTATAGACGCCACTTCTTACCATATACATGAAAATACAAGTGTATTGATTACCTTATTTGAGTCATAGACTCATAGTACAATTAATTAATATTAGTCAATACTAAGGGATCCTGGTCATTGTGCAATAAAATAGTTGTGAATTCCCCCTCTGGGGTACGGAGTAAAATCTTAAGACTCACTCAAGATATACCGAAGGGTTTGGGTCTCTATCCTCCTTAAACTGCTCTTTAACGTGCGGCTCGGAAGTAAATCACATTTTTATAGACAGATATTTCATATTAGATATTTTTATTTAATGGTGAAATCATTGCATTTAGAGTGAACTGTTGTAAACAGGATGACCATATTTATATTGAATATTAATGTAATCATGAGCATTTCATCCATTCTTAACAACGTAATTTCGATTGATATTTATGAAAAGTTGCGAGAACATAATTAATGTCCGTAAGACTCTTTCTAGTTAAGTTAAGTATCTAAATGAAAAAAAAAAAAAACAAAAAAAAAATTGAATGCGATGGCCGGGAATCGAACCCGGATCAACTGCTTGGAAGGCAACTATGCTCACCATTACACCACCATCGCACTGTGTGGAAGTTGAGGCTCTTCAGTCAGGTTTCTCACTTCCTTCACTCAAGTGCAAAAATTTATGATTGTCGTGTTTGTTTACTCTGCTGGAATGAGAAAATGTCAACAATGAGCAGACCAATGTTATTCAAACATTCACGATAACAGTAAAACAAACAAACAAAGTCGTACGTACGACAAGTGTCGTAATGAGCAATAAAACAGTAAATAAATTTCGTTTTGCATGGACGTTATTTCCGGACAAAATTATGAGTTTTATTTTGTACAGTGAAGTCATTAAATGCAACGAACCACCTCCAAATTTTGCCCAATTTTTTGGACGCTTAATATTTTAACAGAGCATATTGGATATGATTTAGAAATCTTCTATAATTCGAACCACATCTTCTCTACTTCAATGAAACCATATTTCTTTTTTCAGATAGTAAGTAGCAATATTTATTAGGTCAAAGCTTTTCAGAGTGAGTGAAATGTTGGAGTGGACTATTGATATTGGATAGCATGTGTAATTTTTATGTACTCGTTTCTCTGATTTAAATCTAGGTAAATGGTAATCCATTATCACTCAAGTTCATCGGAATAAGGGTTTTTAATTATTCTGATGCCGTCAAAAGGTCACACAATTTCAGGTGTGTCTGTCTCCCGTACCATCATTGACCTCCACATACATGGCACGTTTAGTTATTTCTAGAGAAGGTAATCAGAGTTGACCTCCGGGGTTAAATGACCTCCTTCACAAAAATAGGTGCCCACTCCATCGGAGGCCGTTGAAACCGAAAAGCATTTTATCTTTGGACTTGGATTATTTTATTCGGAATTAGACTCGGATTCTCAAAACCTGGAATCATAACATTCTGATTTAGATTGGTAGTCCTGCCCACAATCCACCTGCCATGTCAGGGCCGACTAGCTGTGACCTCTGACCTCTAGTCGATTACTTGGCATGAGTCGCTGATCAGTTAGTGTTATTGGTGTGACTGGATGGGTGGGCAAGGATTCTTTGGAAGTTTCTCACAAACCCCCGTCACGTCGGTCTGAATGAGATTGGCGGTTTCGTGATTTGACGGTCTGCTGACTTGACCTGCTCTGACTCAATTACACGTCACTCAAATCCACGGTTTGTAGGAAGGCGACGTACGTGGACTCCACTTCGTCACTACAATTCGAGGTCAATGTGAATCCTGAATCGTACATCATGTCTTCTCAAGGTCATGGGTCACAGCAGTTCGAGGAAGGGAGGAGGACAGCCCTGAAGGAATGGTAATTATTGTTTTTATAATTTAATAAATTTGAACTTGAAATCAGCACAAAACAAAATCCGACTTTGATTAATCAATTGTATGAAAATATGGACAAAAGTGTTCAGAATCAACCAAATTTGAACAAAATATGAATGTGATGTCGGAGTTATCTATCTTTTGAGATGTACATTCATTTTTTAGCAAATTTTAGAAAATAATTTTGTACGCTGAACTGGCTGAACCAATTTTTTTATCCCATCATTTTTAACATGACGGGGCAGTGGTGTACTAAATATTTTCATTTTTCTTTCTCTTAGAGTACTATTTTTTTGAAAAATTAGTCTCGCTCTCACTTTAAAAGTAATATTTCTATTATTCCGGTCATTTTTTATCAAAATCATCCCAAGAGTTTCCAACGTTCACCGTTCATACCAGATTTCGAAGTCTCAATTTCAATTTAGATTTTGATTTAGATAGGATTTAGAAAATTAGAAAGATATTACCAAAAACTAATTTAAGGGTCAATAATTGTAATCAAATCCAAAATTTTAATTACAGTTCTGTAATTGTAATTAATTACTTTCAGAAATCTAACCTGTAATCTGTGGTTTCAATTTTCCTGTAATTTGAATTTGCAATTGAATTTAAAAAAATAATTCCTTGTACAATCACTCAGATTTTTTACTATTAAGTTCCAAGGACGTGTGTGTATAATGTTAACACAAATTAATAGATCGTTTTAAGTTAGTAATTGGAATGGAAGTGTAATTTTAGTTGACTTTTTAAATACAATTACGCAATTGTGATTGAAATTAACTCATTTTTATCTTTCTCCTCGTAATTGTAATTCCAATTCGTCACTTTTAAGGAGCGGGGTGTAAAATATTCCTGTAATTGACTAATTCGAAAAATGCTCGCGTAATTTGCATTTTGTAATTGATTACATTTTGAATGTAATTGATCAAGTTTGAATGTAATTGATTACATTTTGAATGTAATTGATTACATTTTGAATGTAATTGATTACATTTTGAATGTAATTGATCAAGTTTGAATGTAATTGATTACATTTTGAATGTAATTGATTACATTTTGAATGTAATTGATCAAGTTTGAAGTCTAGAACTAAGAATCTGATTTTATTTTTGTGTAGGGCGGACGGACTAGATGATTTGGAGGCAGTCCTCGACGATATGGGATTCAGTTTTGAAGAGTCCCCTGGTTAGTAATTACCGTACTCACAATAAAGTGAGCCTAATAGACCTTCAGTTTTTTTATATTAATTTATTTTCATTTATTTATTTCTAAATGGATCTAGGTTCATCATTTGTACAGAGTGATTCTCCGGGAGAAGGTAACAGAAAATACGATGAATGAATTGTAGGTATGTACATTTTTGAAAATTATTATTAATGTAATTTTAAAATTCAGTAGCTGCAGCCCAACAGCGTGAACGCGACTTGGAGGAGATCTGGACGGGAATTAAGAAAACTGTCAAGAAAAAATTAGTGTCAAGAGGTGAGTCATATTTGATGGCCTCATTTAGAATATTTTCTAGAGAAGTCCCCCACTGTCCACTAAATTGTCCTTGTCGACACATTCCTACCAACAATTTATCCAAACAACTTTTCTTGTAATTTCAGATATGAAAATGAAGTCCCAGCTGAGGGAGGCAATGACAGAGTTGAAAACAAGAAAACAAAATCTTGACGAATTATCTCTGGAGAAGGACGGGCTGAAGGAACAATTGATTCAGAGTGGTGAGTTATGGTATTCTTTTAATCTCTTGAAAAGGATCGTCTGAAAGAGCAACTCAACGAGAGAGGTGAGTCATATTTGTTGTCCTCATTTAGAATATAATGGTAAAATAATTTTAGATTTATCGTCAGCGGCACTGAAGTCGCAGCTTAAAGAGGTCAAGACAGAGCTGAGTACAAAAATAGAAAACTTGGCTAAGTTATCTCTTGAGAAGAATCATCTTGCAGAAGAGCTCAAAGAGAGGGGTGAGTCATATTCCTTGTCATTTTTAGTATATTTTATGCAAGTGACTTTGCCACTTTCAAGTAAATTTTCACTTTCTACACCCGACATTTCTGGTAAACATTTATCAAAACAATTTTTCTAATAATTTTAGATTCTTCGTCAGCGGCACTGGTCGCGAATTTTTTTAAGGCCCAGAAGGAAGTGGACACAGAAATGAAAAGGGTTCAAGACTTGTCTCGTCGCATGAATGCTACATTAGAAGAAATGAAAGATGAAAAAGGTGAAGTCATATTCGTTGAACTCATCTAGGATATTTTATACTAGAGACTTTGACACTTTGGACTAAATTGTCGGTTTCTCAACCTGACATTTCTGTCGTAAACATTTATCAAAACAATTTTCCTTATAATTTTAGAATCGTCGGCAGCGGCACTGGAGTTAGAACTTACAGGGGCCATGGCAGAACTCACCACAAAAATATCAAAGCTGGATGAGCTGTCACTGGAGAAGGATAGGCTGAAAGAACAACTCTACGACAGGGGTGAGATATATTCTTTGTCCTTAATAGAATATTTTATACTAGGAAATTCGCTTCTATGAACTAAATTGTCAGTGTCTACACCCGACATCCTGGTAAAGATTTATTGACAAAAAATTTTCTTGTAATTTTAGAAATGGCGTCAACAAGACTGGAGTTGCAACTCAACGAGGCTAGAATAGAGCTAAACACAAAAATAGAAAAGGTGGATGAGTTATCTCTTGAAAATGATCGTCTCATAGAGCAGCTCAAAGAGAAAGGTGAGTTATACTAGAGAATTTGTTACTATTAACTAATTGTCATTGTCCACACCTGATATTCCTGGTAATGATTTCTGGCAATAATTTTTATTACAATTTCAGATTTGACGTCTGTGGCCCTTGAGTCTGAGCTTCACGTGGTTAAGAATGAAAATGATGGGCTGAAAAAACAGCTCGACGAAACTGGTGAGTCAAAACTTACCTAGATACAATTTTTTTTATCCTTGTCGACTGTCCACACCCAATATTCTTAGTAAGGATTTGTCGAAACAATTTTTCCTGCACAGAAAATTCGGTGAGTTTTCTTTGCAGAACGATAATCCTAAAGTCGAAGTGGATGAGGATTATGAGTCATTCTTTTGTCCTCGTCTATAATTTTTTAAACTGTAGGGTGACAAATATGTTTATACGGCTTTGTACTCATAGTCCATATTATGTTTAAGTATATATTTGTTATGATTTACAGTTGGAATAATGGTGTCTCAAGATGACACCATCGCCAGGTTGACAAGTGAGAGTCTACAACAACAATGATAATAAAATGCGAGGATGAAGATTGGTAAATATTACCTCACACTACCACCAATAAATGAAGACGACGACGACTGGTGAAGGAAGAACATCTCATGAAAGTCCAGTTTTATTTATATCTATTAACACATTATAAACCTTGTTGAGCTCATAAATTCATTTTCAATTCACATTTTCTCTCACTTCATAATAATGTATTATTACGTAAACAAGTTGATGATAAAATTTAATTCCGTTTATATATTTCAAAACAAAAAATAATAATCAATGGTATTTATATGTGTTCAAAACAATCTATCATACTATTAAATGAAACCTTCAAATTTGTCCACTTTTGAATACTTTTGAATTCATTTTTAAATATTTTTATTCACCTTTAAGTGTTTTTGGGACTAGGTTTCGTAAAACAGTCGTTCGCATCCCCTCAAAGTGATTTCAACAATGTTTTTCCTCCACAAATGAAGTATCTTTTTTTTACACGTCTTCGAATATTTGGTCAAAAAGTTGTTATGAAAGTTAGAAAAGCATGGCTTAAAAATGAGACATTATTTTTAATTAATTACATCATTTGATTCAAGTAAGTCTGGCCTAGCAGTTGGTGTTTCACGACCTATGTAATCTGAGGTATTGAAATGTGACAGGGAGAATAAATAAACATTTTATTAAATTGAAGTACCGTATTTCCACCCACACAGACAACCGTGAGTGTCAATATTTGCATCCCTATTCATCCATTCTTTTTTTCAAAGCACTCTGGAAGTTTAATCCACTTCCAATTTCATCTTAGGATAACATTATAGCCCATTATCTTCATTATAGTCGAATTCCAAGTGTGATTCTGCAAGTATTAATCCCCCTCTATGGACTTCATATAGGGTCCCACTAAAGCGTTGTCTATTTTCTACGCTAAAACAAACATTTGGAAGTGAAAAGTAACTATGTATCCGAGTAAAGCTGAATACCTGCCCAAAAAAGCGAACACAGACACACTCACCCTATGAACGTCCCTGACCTTTTGGGTCATGCTTTGGGTTTTTTTTTTTTAGATATTTCTATGCATTTTGGAGTTTACGTACCTTGGGTTTTGCCGGTTTTAGGTTTCTAGCTCGGGTTCATACGTTTTTTTTTCATGGATTTTGGGTTTATATGGGTTTTATGTTGTTTGGTTGCCCTGGGTTTTTTTTTTGCTGGAATTGGGTTTAGGGTTCGGCTTTTCAAATTTTCGTGGGTTCACATGGGGTTTTATGGATTTAGGGTTGTTTGAATATATCCTTAGGTTTTTCGCCACTATTAGGTTTCTGGCTCGGCTTTATATACATTCGAATTTTCATGGGTTTGTGGGTTTGCATGGGGTTTAATGGGTTCTCACAGGATTTGAGGTTTTTGGTTCGAATTCTGAGTTATCATGGGTATTTGGGATTCAAAAAGTACCAGTATGCATGAATTCTACAAAAACCAAAGAAACTGTCCCAAATTGGAGCCACAAACCCCAAAACCCATCAAAGTAGTAAATGGATTAATATTTAGACGGACCCTGTTGAGTTGAGTTGAGTTGAGTCCAGTTTCGGTATTCGGTCTTCGGGCAACGTGTGTGTGTGTGTGTGTCGGTGTTGTATCGTAATTCTGATACTTTTATTGATTCTTCCCATCGCCATGATACGGAGTGACCAACAACAAAAATCCAACCTCACTTTATGAATATTCTCCCGTGTATTTCCATTTCTTGAGTCAGTCTGACGTGGGCAACGTTTGGAGTGGTTCTACGCCCATCCAGCTCCTCAACAAAAATATTATTCCATATTGCATTGACAATCAACATTTCTTTGCAACATTTTTCAAAAAAAAATTTTTTTTTAATTCATTCGTAATTTTGAAAGTGCTGTGACTGTGATTAAGTGAAGTGTTGTAGTATTATTAATGGACACTTTAGAGGCGTCAGAATGGTCAGTTCCCGGGAACAGTCACCCACGACCTCTACGAGACCATCCGTAATGTCTATCTCACAGTCCAGTTATCTTCGGGGTGACAATGTCCTCATCAGTTCCCCGAGAATTCCTCATGTCCGCAAAGAAACTTTCACGGGTCAGAGCACGTTCTCAAATCATGGGTAAGCAAACCACGAAATTTTGACCAAAGATCTGCCAAAATTTAAATTTCATACATTTTTGAAAAAAAATGCCGGAAATTATATGCGGCGAACAAAGAAAACTTAAGAAGGATTTTAAAAAATATCGTCATCCTTCACTCTTAAGAATTTACTACGCTACCTACTCGGATTCTCACAAATATTACGGATAAATTCAAAAAATTACAGCGAACAAGAATAAAATGAACAATTTGTCAAAACTTCAAGGCATTTCTGATCAAAATTTAAATTTGCGAATGTGTAAATCCTAATTCCATTTTATTTGTCCACAAATTCCGAATTTTTTTTCTGAGAATTTGTCAAGAAATTCTGTGAACGATTTTGATAAATCATTTTTTTGAAGTATTAGTTTGTTTTCAAATAAGAGGCAACCGTTGAATTTTAAATCCAGGTTTTCGTTAATTTGTATTGATCGTTGAAAAATTCAATTGGAACATTTGAAATGTTGGTGAAATATTCAAAATTTTGCAAACTACGGGGTGTTCCAAATAAAGTCAATAGTTTCCAAAATATGGACTAGATTTTTGAAAAAGTTATTGAAATTTGGAAAGGACTTGTCTGATTACAATTTTTACAGTTTTTGATTAGTGAAGTTTATTCTCGCTATAACGGTCATTTTTATTTTTACACTCCCAGAGTGTAAACGACGTTATTAGGACACGAGATTTCAAAGATTTGAAACTGAATTCCACTGTTCGTCAATATTTATTTTGGAATCTTTCCGATAACTAAAGAAACATATCTAGAATTTTGATTTCAGAGAATATTCATCATGAATCGAAAAATGTCAAAATTGTAAAAAAAAAACAAGTCCTTTTGAAATTTCAATAAAATGTTCTGTTTTTTTTTTATTATTGTTGTTAATATTTTATAAGTCAATATTTTGGAAACCTTTGAAATGTTGAAACCCGGTATATTAATTTGGAACACCCTGCATTTCTAAATGTATTTGCGACATTGGCGTAAACACCGTAAAAATAATGTCCTATATTGGCACCGATTTCGAGGGATTTTAATTTATTGGATTTATTTCATTCACGAATACTTGAAAGATTTAATATTTTTCATATCGATTTCAAAATTACGAAAGCAAGTCTTCATATTTTAAGAATATCGATGAGATGGTCTAACACTAGAGGGTACAGGCTATAATTTAATTTTGTGACTTCATGATTTGTGAACATCTCAAATTGACGTGACAAATTATGGGGTTCACATTTGACTTTAACATGGCTGACAATACAATCCATAATTTCGTTCCAATTTCCGACAGTCCAATTCCTGGCAAAATTGTACAAAATTGTCTCATTAACTTTCTTCATTCTGTACATGACTGTCCCCAAATGATGAATGAAAATCAAACAATTGTTAAAATCATAATATGGGTATATGTCACTTGCTCCGTTAGATTTGCAACAAACAAACAAAACAAAAGGAATTTATTATTTCAAAACCGGTGATACTACACTTATGAAGTTATGAAGACTCTATCTCAAACTAATTACCTGTTATGACGTCATCGGATCAATGATGCCATGACATAAACACTACTCGCATCATCTCATCCTTATTCAAGTTGGAGAGACTCAAATTTTATAAAATCCCCTTTAATCTTATGTTTGGACAGTATGAGCTTACCTATGTAGTAGGGAAGTTGTCAAATTAAAATTTATCATATGTATTTACATGCACGTGTAGTTAAGAGTTAGAACAATTAGTACATATAATCCAAGACCCCAGGAATCTGTCTGTCTGTCCCAACGTCATTTTCTCACTATACCCCAGCCTCACTAGTGACATGAAATCCTTCTCGTTTGCTGCCTAGATGGATCCACCTGCTTCGTTTTCAAACCTCGGGTTTTCTACTTTCAAAATAAAAGAGTGCAGGTGTGCATGTGATTATAGTAGCATCAATCATGATATCACAAGGTAGCTCTTTTGCCTGTAAAAAGTGGTACCTACTACTAGTGGTACCTGTTCTTGAACTATTTTGGTGAGATTCTCTCCTATATGAGCATGTACAGGGTGACGCATAACCTTTGCCATCCCCTTGCAGAACAATCTGGGGTAGCCGGACAAAAAGTGAGATATGCATTTTGTAGAGAATCTTAATGCGGATCTAGGAAGCCATTCCGATTGAAAATCCGTTGCGAGTAGCGGCGCTGACGAGCGTTTTAGTAGAGAACGGCATGAAAAGACCCCAAAAATTAGGGTTTCTGCTACAAAAACATGCCCAAAATAATTTTTTTCAAAAAATCCGTTGATGCCACCTTTTTTGCAATAATTTTTTGTAATTTTCAAAATTTTGTCAGACCGGTTTGGAGAAAGTCGATTTTTCGCTTCCAAGCCGTTTTGCTGAAAAAAATCTGATTTTTCCCTCCAAATGCCTTGCCAGCGAAAAATCGACTTTCTCCAAACCGGTAAAACCAACAAAATTTTAAAGAATGCAAAAAATTATTACAAAAAAGGTGACATCCCAAGAACATCAAATGTTGACCAGACCCTCGGGTGAATGTCAAAGAATGGATGTATTTATTTATATTTTTTTTTTTAAAAAGGTGACATCAACGGATTTTTAGAAAAATATTATTTGAGTATGTTTTTGTAGCAGAAACCCTAATTTTTGGAGTCTTTTTATGCCATTTTTTACTAAAGCGCTCGTCAACGCCGCCACGCGCAACGGATTTTCAATTGGAATGGCTCCCTAGATCCGCAATAAGATTCTCTACAAAATACATATCTCACTTTTTGTCCGGCTGCCCGAGATTGGGCTGCAGGGGGGTAGCAAAGGTTATGCGTGACCCTGTATATGTGTGACACTCAAAAAACGCCCAGAAACGGCAGTGGGGTGTAATAGGACACCTCACCCTATAAGTTTGACACTTGACAATATTTCCTTGTGGATCAAAGACGCAATAAGATAGAATTCCAAGGCCAGGATGAGAAAAGGAGGAAGGAAATTCGTGATGGGAACTTCCGGAAGTTCAGGAAGTGTTTTTAGGTTTAGTACAAAGTAATTCCTTGGATTTGTTTCAGAATGATGGGGAGTCTTGGGAGTGCGAGTTCTCTTCAAACCCTTGAGTCTGACTACGAGACTGCGGACCCTGGGGACAAAAACAGCATCAACGTCGTCGTCAGGTAAGAACAAAATTACTCCACGCGCTACTCCTAAAACTAAGGTCCGGGTATTGATAACAGTTTAATCTGAAATTCTTGATCCGAATAACAGAACAACTTCATTAAATTTTATGAATACTTATTCTTTTATGTGGAGGGTTCAATTCCCTCGGACTGACATGACGATAACTGACTGAAAAATAGGTGGTAATGTTTGATATTGCATACAAAAAAGTGAGATATACGTTCTGTTAAGAATATGATACCGGCGCGAAAGCGTACTGCGCCGCGCGGCAATTTACTTTGGAAAGAGCACATCACTTTTTTCTTGTTTGGGGGCTAGAGGTCACTGAAAACACTTTTTCTTGATAAAACCTAATGTCGCATCAAACTCTGATGGGCGAAAGTAATTTCTCGACCAATTTTGTTTGCCAACTTTTTATTTCAAAAATTTGTCTCCGAATTTCAAATAATTTCCGTTGTTCACACACAACATTTCAAAAACTAATAAATTTATGCGAAATCAGTTGTAAAAATTATTTTTGTAGATCAGCTCAAATGGGATCTTAGACACCTGATTTCAGCTCCATCAGAAAGCGCGTTGGAAGATAAAACATCTGGTTTTCGCCGTTGTTCAGCCGCTTTTTCACGGTCTTCCGTCTGAATAGCCATGAAAACTTAAACGAATTTGACCACCGTATTCCCAAATGCTTTAAAATTGTATCAAAGAGTTGTCTAGCCATGGCTCAAAATTTTCAGAAAGCACTTGGGAATGCGGTGGTGAAATTCGTTGCTCGAATTTTTGAAGTTTCAACAGCTATTCAGACGGAAGACCGTGAAAAAGCGGCCAAAAAATGACGAGTACCTGATTTATATTTTTATCTTCCACCGCACGCTGTGCACGAACGCGCTTTCAGATGGAGGTGAAATCTGGTATCTGAGATCCCACTTGAGTTGTTATTTCCAATGAGGTATTATACTTGATTATTCCTATTGTGGTTACTGCTGTGGTGGGAGGAATACATAATTATTATTTAGTCGCCCTGTATAAAAGGTTCTGCTCAAATAATCAATCGGAATAGTTACCTTGTGGTCCGCCGACGGTAATTTGTATAAACTGCAGTGACATCCGCTTAATTGTATCTCTTTGTGAATACAATGTGTGTCATGTGACATAAAGGTCATTCAGAATTTCCTTCCTGTCGCGTCCATGTTCAAAGAAATTAGGATAATAGTGCTTAAGATGATTCATAAATCCTTGGCCCTTGACAATTCCATATCCTCAAACCACTATTAGTACGAGTCAGGGTCGCCATCTTGGTCTCTTTAGCTATTTCCTTCGAAAACCGCCATATTGATTTTCATTTTTATTTAACGGTATTCAATTATTCGAACAATTATTTATAAGAAACTGTCGCGAAATAAAAAAGGAACAAGTATGTTTAATAAAATATGGAATTGCTTGAAATAAATATTACCGGATGGACTCGCAAGTCTTTCATTAGACTCACGGTGTTTCTTGGGATGGACCCTTCACAAAAGTGATTATGAAATATTTGTTTGATATTTTCTTTACAGGGTGCGACCGTTGAACGAGAAAGAATTAAAGTCCGGAGATGAGAGCGTTGTACATTTCCCTGGACGGGGTCAAATCTGGTTAGAAGCGTTAAATCCAAAAGAAAAAGGGAAATCGTTTACATACAATGTAGTATTCGAACCGGAGGCAGCCCAAGAAGACGTGATTCATCACTCTGGAGTGAAACGTTTGATTGAAATGGCCATCGATGGTTTCTCTTGTACTGTCTTCTGTTATGGTCAGACAGGTTCTGGAAAGACGCACACATTGACAGGACCTCCACATCTGGTCAGTCTCACACACACTCAGACTCAGTCATTAATATTTCACTTAATACTACTGTAGAACGATTAAGGTTTTGATTGGAGGACCAAAAAGGAATTTTCTCAAGGCCAATGAATGGACAGCTCCGTCTGTCAGAGCTTGTCAAACATTTTCCCATCGGGAATTGATGTCAGACCCCCATTAATTTACCAAATTGATTTCACTAGACTACCCCAATTCATATCACAAACGCTTAATCGATGGACAATTATTGTCCACGTGTTAGTGTAGTTTACAACGTCAGATTTATCCGGGGGTTCTGCAGGGTAGGTCAATTGAGCCCCTCTCGTTCCGCTCTACAACATAGTGATACCTTCCTTGGGCCTAATTCAAAGATAACCCATTCATCATAGCAATCTATTCTAAATGTTAGACCAAGTCTTCTGAGGAATTCAGTTACCGTACATTTTTCAATGAACGACGGTCTGGATTTGTTGCCGCTCTCGAATAAACGCCGCGCCAACTTATTAGTTTTGAAAATAGACGCCGCGCCAAATTATTATTTTTGAGAATAAACGCCTATTTCGAATAAACGCTGAACCAAATTCCTAGTTTTGAAAATAAACACCTATTTCGAATAAATGCTGAACCAAATTCCTAGTTTTGAAAATAAACGCCTATTTTGAATAAACGCTGAAGCAAATTCTTAGTTTTGAAAATAAACGCCGCTTAAAGTTATCATTTTCAAAAATAAACGACTACTTCGAATAAACGCCGTGCCAAATCCTTATTTTCAAAACTAAACGCCGTGCAAAGTTATCATTTTCGAAAATAGACGCCTATTTCGAATAAACGCTGAACCAAATTTTTAGTTTCGAAAATAAACGCCTATTTTGAATAAACGCCGTGTCAAATTCTTATTTTTGAAACTAAACGCCGTGCAAAGTTATTGTTTTTGAAAATAAACGCCGGTTTTGAATAAACGCTGCGCAAAATTCTTATTTTCAAAAATAATCGGCGGTTGCGAGTAAATACCTTGTCAAGTATTCGTTTAAAAATAAACGCCCATGCGTTTATTGGAGTATTTACGGTAATTAGAGTAGTTTGGCTGAAAAACCCTGTCAAGTCCGACTTTCTGAGGACGCCACTTCATTCTCGTCTGTAAAGTCTGTGTTATTCTAAATAACATTAGAACCCATGTCGTGGGTAAATTAAGGAAACTGTTAAATAAGTAAACGCTGAATGTGACGCTGAACTTGAACTTGGAATTGGAATTGGATTTGAATTGAATGGAATATCGTCATATGTTAACATATTGGCAATTTTCTGCCTCACTAGCTCAATTCTTTGGCTCACAATGGAAATGGAAGGACATGCGTCATTTTCCCAACCCCATGTCTACTCATATTCAAAACGATCGTATCAAGGAATGGCAGAATGAGGCATATTTTATGAGAAATTGAGACTATGATTGACGGGCAAATGTTGACTCAAAGAAATATCAGTCTACTAACACAATTCTACACACATTCTGAATTATTTGCTCAATTTCAAAAGGACTAGTCAATTATAGGTAAAATAAGATATTCCGCATTAAAATCCGATGCGCGCAGCGGCGCTGACAATAAAAATCAGCATGTAAAGACGAATGCTCATACTATGAACTCATAAACTGACAATTTCACTAAATTTTTAAAGGATTATAGATTTTGTGTAATTTAGGAAGAAGTTTTTATGGCCAATTAGTATTTTTTCCAAAACATTGATAAAATCAATTCGAACGACGAATGCCAATTAGTAAGAGAATACTCGGAAATACTTGTATTCCATATATAGCTGACCGTTTAGAATTCGAGAGGCCCAATTATGCCTAAACTTGACAAATCCATAGCTAGGACATAAAATGGGAAAATAACAGCGAAATATTCCGTGATTCTGTCAACAAGTGTAAATAAATATGTAGAGTGGAATGGGATTGCGTGTCAAGACACTCAAGAGTCCATTATCCATCCAGAACTATGTATTATTTGAATTCCACGCAGAATGTATTTTACAGTTCAGGGGCATCAAAGACGTCATTCCTTTACCTTTACTTTTAGTGGCATAACTACTCTATCGACATTCAAAACCAAACCAGTACTTAAACATGTCATGTCCACCTTGCCTTACTTGACATTCTATTCAGAGACGTCAATTATTTGAAAGACAATTCATAAATCTGGAATTCAGAACCTAGAATATTTTATTTGTCCTGTATCTCAAGGTTTCGCTGACGAAAGTTAAATGATCGGTCACAAAATTTCAAGGGATGAAATATTTCTATACTTTTTTATGAAGAAAGGCAAATCATTTCAGCAGTCATGAAGGAAACAAGTACAACGTATTTAAATTAGTCAAATTCGGGGAGATAGACAGGCATCATTATGAGATCCTTGGAATTGTGCTTAGCCCGTAGTACATAAAGTTAGCCTTACTTTGCAAATCTTCTTTATCCAGAAGCAAATTCAAAAGAAATTCGAAAAAAATTCGGCCTAACTGAATTTAAGACGTTTTGAAGTTCCAGAGCTACTAAAATCGCAAGTGTAATACTCAAAATGTACAGGTTTACATGATCTGCCCCATGCCTTGATCAAAATTCGAATTGATATGTTGAAAAAATTAATGCTATTCAACTACCTCGACAAATTATTAAGAATTGCTTTCAAAAACGGTAGAGTAGAAATGCTTCAATATTTATTAAAATCCGTGTCATTGAGATTCGGCCTTTTCGGGCACAGAACGGAACTATAATGGCACTTTTAAACATAGCTCGGATTGAGTTTTGTGTAGTCTTATACTTGAATAAGCTCAAAATATATTTTTGAAATACCGGATAGTAGAATATTCACAAAATTACACTCATAGATAGATCAATTTGGTCACTAGATGTTTTGGTCTTGTTTTTGATGGACTTCCAGCTGGTCACTGGTCACCACTGCTTCCTGAGAAATGGACTTGGCTTTGAATAACGTGTCACATTACATTGTCGTTAATCTTTGGTAATTCAGTTTTAATAGAGAATTTAATAGACAGTTGGAATTTTGGAATGTAGACGTTGGGAAAACAATGGTTCAAATCTGCAATTGTTTCAATTGCAGAATATTTCTCCAGCTATTTGCATTCACTCTTATGGAGGAAAGTCTGTGAGCTCTGACCTTATCGTAAAATCAATGCTCGGGTTCCTAATCTTTTATTTAGGATTTAAGGTAGTCCGTAGTATTGCATAATGGTCAAGAATTGAGAGAAATGGTGAGTGGAGTGAACTCATTGTTTTTCGAGTAGTACTTGAGAGATTCCATCAATCATATTCTGTCCGTGTATTCGAATATGTTTTTCCGAATTGCATCATGAGGCAAATGTGTGTTTTTAAAGCGTCAATACTATAGTGGGAGTAATAACACGTTGAGTGTTATTGTGAACGGAAAAAATAGTCGGGTCGTTGAAAGAACGTACGTCCGTCCGTCATTCATGTGTCATCGATCCGAATACCCGCCATGTACCTCCGAATTTTTGTTTTCCCGGCCCGGACTGAAGGAACCGCGGGTATACAAAACAAACACACATGGATATAAAGGAAAGGAACGGTGTTTGCGGTTGGGTTTGTGACCGTGTTTGTCTTTTATTGATTCCCACTCAAAGTCACTTGACAAAAAAAACTAGTTGTTTAAACAATCCTTTTACTTCGGAAAAGAATCCACTCAAAAAGACACGAACGCCAACACGAACATCTTCCCTGCACGAAAGCAAATGTAGCGAAAATGTTATATATTGTCTGGATATATGGTAGTTGGTAGTATAGCATCATAATTTGACAACTTCCTTACTAGGCAAGCTTATACTATCCAAATAAAATTGTATGTGAAGGAGGATTTTGCAATATTTTGATGATTCCCCCAGAAATTGAACATTTTCGAAGAATCCTTACGAAATTTCGAAATATTTAATGAGTTCTTCTGAATTCTCACAAAAATTTCCCACGGCACATTTTCTTTTATAAATAATTCCTCAAATTTTCCTCCCTGATTCTCTGAACAATTTCTTGAGATATGACCTTGTTGGCAACATTTGTAGCAAGTTATTTCAAAATAACTCTGCCTTGTGTGCTGTCTGGGGTCCTCCGACCACTCCTGCACTATTTGGTTGTATAGTTGTTGAATCTGAACTACCCAGGCCATCCTGACTAAACCAAGTCTCGGAACTAAAATTCCTTGAATTTTGATACAAAGTATTCGTTTGTACGGTCAGTTCCTCGAACCCAGTATTTAACGTCCCGAAATTGATTTAAGGGCGGGAATGTGTGTTTAGAGTGGGTGGGGCGGATTGAGTGACCAGAGGGGAAGAAAACAGAATACCCGGAAATAAATTCGGTCCGTCAGTCAGCCCGGGAGTCGGTAATCAAAATATTTTATTTAATGTGACTGTTAGTGGAGTGAAGAACCCTCACTCACCCTCTACGTCCATCATTAACGTTGTCATTAAGTACCGAGTCACTAATTAATTAATCACTGACTTTCCTTCCGGAGTCAACTCACAAGGAAACTCTACGTATCGTAGTATAACTGGACTGATCCCTCAGGCACACAATGTATGTAAAAGTTAGAACTTCATTTAATGTGGGTAGATAATAGCATTTTTTTATTCGGTCAAGCTTTTCAGGGTTAACTATTGTAAACACGCGGACCGTATTTGATAACAAGTACATTCGACATTTGATTGGTGATTATTTTGTGAACTATATACAATATAGGTGTTCCTTGTGACCTAAACACACACTTGTCGTGAGAAATGGATGCGTGCGGTGCATAATTATTAGACGTTCTATTACCTCCACTACTATTAGTATTCAATATGACGATACTCGCACGAAATTACCTTTAGCTTTTTCAATAAACTTTCCTTTGGGCTATCCTTTTAAATATTCGAAAAACAAAAATAAATATCGATCGGAATTTCTCCATAACTCGGTTAAGTTTTGAATCACAGGTTTTAAGCTTAGAAGGACACATATTTTTATGCATGCACGGCTTGTCTGTACGCGTTGGCTAATGTGGTTGTAGATTTAGTTTGTTTGTTTGTTTCACTATTAGGAGTATTAAAATCATTGCACTTGACTTAGCATACTTACGTGATACGCCGATACGTGGCGTCATAGTCTGATATCCGCGTGTGAACACATACACGTGACCACAAATTGGGCTATTATGTGAATCATAAAAATGCGACAAAATGTATATCTCATACATTCATGAGCTAGGATTGACAAGTGTCAAAATATTCTGAACTACGAACCATCACCCTGTACATTTGCCTTGCTAATTGGGTTTTTTTAAGCGATGGCCTCCGACATAGCGAGGTAGTTCATCCATAAGCTTTGGCCTCACCTGTTGTGACATGAAAATATTCTGCAAAATGTATGTCTCACTTTGTTTGACACGCCGTTGAATCAGTTTTGAGGCCAAAATACCAGCGTATTCGAAACCCGTGAACGTTTTGGCAGTTTTTTAGTTTTCATCGGTTTATAGGCTTCAATTTGGCGGAATTCCCATGGAAAATTCAAAAAGCTTGCCATTTGTGACCTAAGAACTCATATCCAAATAAAACCCGGGCTGTAAATAATTGGTTTTTAGCATAAAGAGTGGGAATTTGAAACTGGCCGTGAGTCGTGAGCACACACATACATTAACGCAACACGTGGATTTCAAATGACAAGCTTTCTGAATTTCTGAGAAAACTCACTTGAGAGACTGACATGCAATATTGTGATTAAACCATTATATGCATAGTAAAACGAAAAAATGCATGGAGATTAAAAGGAAAGACCCGGGTACAGAATGCAGTTAGAGGTTGTCCCATAAGTTCAGATCCGGTCACGGTCATTGCCTTCCATGTACAAAAACAAATTCCCAGAAAATATCAACCGCATTTCTTTCAGTTGTAAATTTTTACCAGAAATCTGAGAGTGAGTCAACGGAAACTGAATGCTAACAATACCCGTATGAATTTCTGGTAGAGATTGACATGTACTTTGCCAGTGTTTTCAGAATGGACTGTTGTAAACAATGAAACCATAAAATGAAGCATTAAGTCAGTCGAAGTATAAAAATATATTTTTGAGCGTGTTGGTGACGAGTAGTTGTTGAAATAGAGGGCGTGAATGGGAGGTGTCTCCCGTGTGAAGTCAAGTGCTTCCTTGCATTTTGAACGTTCTAGACACACACAGAGAGAGATGGACACGCGTTCGTTCAAGGACAGGCTCTACTGATTCTGAACAGTTGTCTTTGAATAATTGATAGGAAAAGTACAGTGGACAAAGAGTTGTAGACTTGAAAAAATATGTCCAATCCTCAATTTCAACTTGAACGTCCCAAGAGTCGAGTCTTGTCTCTGTTTATTTTATAAAAGTTTCAAGTCAACAAATTCTCCTGTTTGTTCGTTTAAAAATTCAGTCTCTTTTTATTCGGCATTTTTCAAAGGTTGAAACGCTGAACTATTAAATTATATCATTTCGCCATTTTCTGTATTATGCTATGTAATCAGTAGATCTAAAATGCTAGTATCTTGGGTGGGGGCTCAATCCCAAAATTTCAAAAAAATTGCTTATTCGTGAAGGGCGGTGGTCTTCCTAAAGAAAAGTCAAAGATAGCATTTCTGCGTGTACAAATTGTTTTACTGCACAAATTATCATTGTAATTAGGCATTTAGTCTTCCCAAAATAAGACAGTCAATTTGTACACTTGGTGTTTTAGAATTCTTTGAATGACACTTAAATAAAGAAACAAACAAATGTAATAGGCTTGTCCCGGGAAAAGTAAACTAAATGCCTGCATAGGTTGGATAATCATTGTGGGACAACAGTCTGTCAATTTAGTGTGGTAAATATAAACACTAATCGTCTCTAATTATGTCAGGGTTAAAACTCTTAACACTTCACACGCCCCATTGTCTCCACTTCCTGCCCCCAATTGGGAAGAATCAGAAAGACGAAGGTTGACTGTAGAGGTCAAATGGTCACATGGTCACATGTCTTCGTCATGACTCCGTTGGAAGGTCTAGGGGTGAAATTAATCAACTTCTTTCTTTCTTTGTTGGTTTTTGTTTAGTTTGAGAAGAATCCGGATCCATTTTCTGCGGACCACGGACTTGTCTTTCGCTCATTCCTTTACCTCTTCGATCAACTTCAAACCCGGAATGATTTTCACTTTGTCCTCAAAGCCTCCTTCTTAGAAATCTACAATGAGAAGGTGAGTCAACGCTTTCACACCGGATCGGGCATTTCCTTACCGAGCCGATCCGATTCCATATGGCATTACTCAGCTTAAAGGTCCGTCCCGGGTTCAATTCCTACTCCGATCACTTAATGTCTGTCCAAAAACAATGGAGTCTTCTGACGTCACCGACAAATCGACTCTCAAAAGGTTGTCATTCGAATTTGCAGAGAAATAGGGAAAAGACTGTTCCTCATATGGTAAAATTTGTTTACTAATGGGCAATCGATGGGTGGGATTGAACTATTTTGCAACACCCGAGGCCAATGTACCGAAGTGTCACTACCAACAACCTATAGGATATAAGACTCCATTGTTTTTGGACAGACATTAATTCCTTGAGTGGGATCGAGAGGCGGGTTGTCATTCCCGAGGTACTGGCTCCGCACAGATTCTGGTTTGTCAAACCTAAGTCAGGATTCACATATCACACATCCTGAGCCAAATAGTGGTTTATCGTCTATTTATAGCAAGAAAGTCCACAACATTGCTATGTAGGTTCAGGATTCACCTCATTTTGACGAGTACATTATCACATACTACATCCAATGTCTTTTTAACCATCATTGGGCGTCCTCGTCGTACCCAGCTTTCCTACCCCATTAGGTCACTTTACTGTTTTAAGAGTGGAACAGTGGGAAAAACCGCTGCGTATGCATGGTAAAATGCTCAGGAGGTATACCACACCCGGGGAATCGAACCCCGTCCCGGCATGTGAAGCGAGGAATTTGAAACGAAGAGGTCCGAACCAGATTATTAAAACCGTTCCGATTGGCCCAAACGTAAATACCGTTGGTCGGAACGGCGGGATCTGTGAAGTGAAAGAATGGACTTTCTCTTGAGAATAGAAAGAGAAAAATATTAGATTTGTATTTGTACTGGCGGACAACCCGCGGTCACCTCTTGAAAAGTCAGTGGACCTGAACCTCCAAATGAGTCCATTTCAAGACGTTTTCTTTTCTTTTTTTTTGCAACACCTGGTGGATCGATGAATCGATTGGAAGATCGCTCTAGGAATATTTGTATCCATTCTACTCCCGAACTATTTTTTTTTACTTGAGTATGCAAATTGGAAATTGTGAGGACTCGTAAAAGCATACGTTATGAAGGAGTCAACTCCTTTTCCATTAGTCACACTCCTTTTAAACCTCGCACGTCCATCCAACCAAAGCAAAGCCCAATGTACGTCATTGAATTTTCAATTAATGGAATCAATTTTTGAACCACTCCGCTTTCATTTCCTTACGCGCGGCTTTCGCTCTGTCACCATTACGTATTCAACTCCAATCCTTCATCCCACATCACACCACAGTCCCACAGAAAAAAAACCACTCAAATTTATCAAATTCTCAAATTTTCACTCTAACGTATGACTTCTTTGGCAGAAATCATATACAGGGTGTCCCAAATGAATATGAACGATTTCAAATTTCATAGTTTCCAAAGTGTGGACCAGATTGTCGTAAATAATATTATTAGTATATTTTCAAAATTTAAATAAAAATAGTATTTTCAAAAATCTAGTCTGTACTTTTGAAATTCCACATTTTTGAGACCGGGTATATTCATTTGTAAGACCCTGTACTTAACTACAAGAGCATGTGACCATCAAACCACGCCCACAGTGACTATTAGGTCAAATAATGTCGGGAATGTAAGACATTTCCAACCCATTTTTATTTTGCCAAACTGTTTACAAAATATACACATTACGAGGACGAACCACTCATTCCTGTACTATTATGGTAAATCCTTATGAACCACCTCGTACACAAAATGCACAAACTAGTAAGTCCTTAGGAGATTCCCTATTATTCAAATTGAGCACAATGTAATGATGAGGAACCAGATACTACTTGTATAGATGGTTTTGCGAACTTCCACCTTCACAATTGGTTCTGAACCACCCTGTATGTAAAATGTACAATAATGCCCTGGTAAATGCTAATGAGACGTCCCGTATACACTCTGTGCAACAAAATTTACATATACACCATTCCATTATTTGAAAGAAATGTTAAAATCCATACACCCACACAGCTACACCAATCCTTATGAACCACCCTGTGTTCAAAATGCAATAACGCTCCGATATATGCTAATGAGATGCCTTACTTATATGAAAATTTTCATAAATTACTAAAATACAGACACCTAAGTCTACAAATACTTCTGAACTACCCTGTATGTAAAATATACAATAATGCTCGGATATTATGCTATTGAGACTTCCCAAATTCAACTGTACCTTGCGTTATACACCATAATTTGCATAAATTGCTGATATGTAGATATCTAACTACACAATCGCTTATGGACCACCATGTATGTGAAATATGCAATAACGGTCATGGAAGTTCTAATGAGACGTCCCACATACAAAGCGTAAGTCGAAGTATACACATAGGTAAACCATTATTACCCATTGATTGTTAACATGCATTGTTAAAATTTGCACAAGATTGTTAAAATGCATTCTCAAATTGTTATGAACCACCCCGTACATAAAATACATACTGAATAACACTCGGATAAATTCTAATGAGATACTTTACATAATATGAATCATAATTTGCATAAATTGCTAACTACACGATGCTTATGACCCTCCCTGTCAACTTCCTCCTACCATTCATTAGAATATGTATCGATCATTAAATTTAATAGGCCAATGAACTAAAAAATTCAGGAGGCTAATTTAATATTGAAAATAAAACGTCTAGGGCTTGGCGTTTAAAATTATTGTGACGTGGTTAACGTTTGAAGGTCATAGCGATGACCCGATGACGTCAGGTCAGTGTCTGAAATATGAATTCATTTGTTTACAGGTGATTGACCTCTTGAACCCTGGAACACAACGGAAACCATTGGCCGTGAGATGGCAGAAGAAATCAAGAGGTTTCTTCGTCGAAAACTTGTTTATGGTCGAGTGTGAAGAATTCGATGATTTACTGGCTGTGCTGGAAGAAGGAATGAGGAATCGAGCCACAGGACGCCATAATATGAACGAGTACTCCAGTCGAAGTCACACCATTCTAACCGTTCATATCACATCGGAACAGAAGGTAAGGTCAAAGGTCAAATCTTAACTTTTTCACTAATTTTATACGGTCGTAATAGGAAAAACAGAGACAAATATTGTGTAATTTTTATAAGAGATTCAGCTTACTCTGCGCTTCGTACAGGTAGGGTATCCCTTGTAGTAGGAAATGTGGGTTACACAACTAGAAAGAATAAATACTTGAATTTCATCCATGAGAGGAAAGATACCCCTATTAGTAGGTTCTATAGACAAAAAAATAAACACGTTAATTTGATGTAGGAATCTTGTCCCCAGTAGCAGGGAATAACTGCAATAGACAAACCATTGTACAGGGTGTCCCAGAATGATGTAGCCAACTTTATTTTGCTCTAACTTTTGACCTGCTGTTTCAATTTAATTGAGGGTAGGCACAAATTGAAGCTGAAGAACTAGAAGAATTAATGAAATTTACTGGAAATGACGTCACAGCGAGGGTTGTCCACCAAATACGCTGAAGCGCTTTGGTGACTTTTTTTAACATTAAGGTAGGGGTAATTCCATGTTCGGCATAACAACCCTTGAATTCAACAAATTGTGACGTCATTCCGGTCAAAATTCATAATTTTTTGTCTTGGTCATCGAATTCTTACCAGAATGACGTCATAATTAACACAAAATGAGAAATGGTGGCATGTGCTTTAACCCACGATTTTTAAACTTTCACCCACGATAGGTGGAAAGAAGTTCTTCATTTGTGCAGATTTTTTTTTCATTTACGGATTCATTCATTCTCAATTGACGAAAACTAAGCAAAAAAGTTACTCGCAAGCCTACAACAAAGTTCTTTGTTGATTTCCGGAGTCTTTGGGTGTCTATTCTATTAAATACTCTAAGATTTTGCTTGTTTGTAGAGTACGGGCTTGGCTATAGTAAAAGGCGTTGTCGAGTTGTGTTGGCACTAGCAGCATCTGCCAATACGTTCATGTCTTGAATGAATTGTTGATTAAAAGGCCAATGACCGAAAACATTTGTTGCAATTGATTATTTTTGTGACCAGAGTAGGGAAATGTTTTAGTGGGGAAATAGGGAAGTAGTAAAAATTTAAAAATAACCGCGTCGAGGTAAACGACTTTGCATTTCCTGGTTGCATTCAGTTTAAAAAAAAAGGTTAGGAGGGGAGAAGAACGGACATTCACATTTGGAGTCGAACTCTGGTCACTGAATAAATTATGAGACTTGAACCACTACTCCAAGACAACAACCACTCACGTCAGAGACAGAGTCAAACACATAACACATTCCCCTAAATATTTTGATGGCTTTCAAGTACGTATGGTGCAGGAGCAGTGTCGTTGATGGTGATGTACGAGTTTTCTAATACATTCTGCTCAAGAAATGGGGCAAGGAAACTTGTCACTTTCTCCAGTGAGGTCATGACAGGTCACATGTCATATTTCATCAACTTCTAAGAGAAATGATGGGAAAATTACACTAGATTCTATGCAAATACATAAGAGAAATGGTCCACTTATTTTGTCAGTCTTTTCAGAATTATTTGATGGTCATTGACTTCGTGTCACAAGTTATCCCACTAAGAATTTCTTTACCCAATTGTGAAAGAACTCTGTCCTGTAGACATTTTGAAAACCAAAACTGCCGAATGAGTTAGAAAAAAAGCAATTCCGAAATCCTCAATTGAAAGTTATGGCGTGGACGTTCGCGGTTTGTATACCCTTTTATACGTTTTTGAGGTATTTTCCTTCACCTCCAAAAATGTTGGCAAAAGAGTCTCCGTAAAACTAGAAAAACGATGAATTAAATAACTAATAACATGCGATTTACGGGGATTTTTATTGAAAGATTACATTGCAATCTATCATTTCACATGACACATTACAGAAAATTTTGTACGAATTCAAAATTAATTTTTTCTCTCAAGATTTTAATTTTCCTCAAGTTGCATTGGTACTTACATCCAATCACAATATTGACGGAAATAATTACTTTGAAATTTTCTATAATGAATCTTATGCGCACCACTCAGCAGTGACGTGAAATAAAAGAAAGGCCGGAAATAGTATGTCACTTGACCCATGGTTTCTCAACATTCGCGTGGAATTTAACCACTGGAAATGTGCAAAATGTTGTGTATTGGATCCAATTTCCTCTTTCCAAGTTGATCTTTCCAAAGATTTCAATTTCAATTTCAATTTATTTCAGTGACAACATCCTATTACAGGTCAATTGCGTTGTTTGTATTATACATAGTTACACT
>JAQFYE010000927.1:0-27681 GCA_034694305.1 Protaphorura glebata | reverse complement strand
TCGGCGTAGTCCGGTTCGAACCGGCCTAGGCCATGTCCACATGGCCTGGATATCCACCTGGACTGCAACATATATATGTAAGAATGAGAGAGGTAGTGCCAAACCAGTGGTTGGAAAATACATAGCCGGCACGCACTTGCGCTATTGAAAGAACCAGGAAATGTCATTCATTTCGTCGTTCCGGAGTTTTCCGTTTGGTCAAAAGTTCAAATGAATATTTCATCGTGATATGATATTTCATCGTCTACTCTTCTGTATCTTAGCACGATGACATCACAATTAGCCGTTATTGCGTAACAAGAAATAACGAGAAATAACACCAGAACACAAAACACAACTCTGAGCAGAATGAAATTTTTGGGGGGTTTGTGTGAGACGTACTCGTTTTCTGAACGTTTTCATAAACCTTATAGCGGTCATATTAAAGAGGTTTTGCTCGAATTTTTGCAAAAGATGTCTCACAAATCCCTCCGAATTTGCAGTAAAATATGGAACAATTCACAAGCTGTCATTCAAATTCTGACATCTAGGCATTTTTCAAGCGGAATGCGAGCGAACAACCACGAAAATTCCAACCACTTTATGTTTTATTTGGTAGATATGAATATAATATTGAGTTGAAAGTTATTCGGTCGAGCTAATTCCAAAATTTCGATCGACTGTTGGCTGGCCCTGTGTGTGTAAGTCTGGTTTGGTTTGGTTTATTCAATTTGTATCATCAAGAACATTCCTCATAGCCGAACATTGATTCGTCAATGAGTGAAACTAACCAATAATTAGCCAGATAATAACCCAACTTAATAGATATTAGGTATATAATAGATCTTTACAAAATTTACAACTCATTAACGTAACTGTGTAGAGGCAAGCGAATGCACCCGACTGCCTAACTCACAAAGTAACTGGCTACAACAAGCCAATTCCAAGAGTGGTTTAGCAGTCATTTGCACAGAATTACGGGGTGGTTCCCTTAACTTCTTGGGCGCGGTGCTTTGGTCCGTTTTTTTGAAGAGCACTGATAAAGTTCACTTAAGAGGGAAGTACTTATGGTGTAACTCAACGTTCTCGCCCAAAATTTTGTCTCTGAAAGACCTTTGCCCCAAACTTTTTTTTAGATGTTGAAATTTTTGAAAAGAAGTACAAATATACAATATATTATAGAATCGATTTTTAAAAAAATGTTTAAATTTTTGAAAAGAAGTGCTAGTGAAGTGAAGCCTTTGTTCTCAAGATTTTAGCATGGGATATCCCATGGAACTCTCCGTCAAAACTGATCTCAAGACCCAAAAAATCGAGAAAATTTATTTTTCCGGAGAACCTTTGAAATGTTTGGAATAATAAATTAGAAGATGGGAAACCTCATAACTTTGCGTATTTTAATGTATTTAGCCCAGAAAATAATATCTTATTCAGTATGATAATAGGAAGTACTGATTTCTGGGTCAAAATACATTCAAGTATGTCTTCGTCTTGAGACCAGTTTTGGCGGAAAGTTCTATGGAATATCCCATGCTAAAATCTTGAGAACAAAGATTTCACTTCACTAGCACTTCTTTTCAAAAATTTAAACATTTTTTTAAAAATCGAGTTTTTTCAGGCGCCCGAGAAAATGATATTTTTGAAGGTTTGGGGCAAAAGTCTTTCAGAAAAAAAGGTTGGGCGAGATCATTGAGTTACACCCAAAGTACTTCCCTCGTTAGCCCACCGCCCTTTAACGTGAAAACGAATTGTTTGCAGCATAGGGAATGAGCTCACTCACACCCGGGGTTTATACACTTATTATAACTTATTATGTCTCTATTATAAAATGAAAGGTATAGTGAATTATAAAATAAGAGTAGACAAAATAGAATTCATATTATGCATTTGATAAAGGTTTTGGGAATTATATGGCATATGAGTAACACATCTTCCTGAAGCTCAAGATTTCACGCCTATGAAATGAAGGTTTCCATAATTTTCTATGCATATGGACTGTTCATCCGAGCCTAGTAGGCAATTTATTCCATTCTGTAATCCGGGCAGTTTATAAGCCAGGGTCCCCGAGCCATTTATTTGAGACTTTTAAAAACCTCTAGATATGAGAAATACCTCAATCTTTCATAAAACGTCCAGAGGCAGCAGGACAGCACCACTTATATTGTCAGTCGTATGTAATTCACAATTCTTAAGTTCCAGTTCTAATTACAAACACCAAGAGACATAATTTTGAGAACCATTTATTTTATTTGAAGTCGACATTACAATAATTAAGCCAATTACCAAGTTCCTGTAAAGGCAAAAGTAAAAAAAACATTGCACGTGAAATGGAATAATGCTTACGCATTTTAAATAATATTATAATCTCACTCTATACGTTAAACGCTTTTAAAAATATAAGTAGTCAAACCTAGTCAATATCGTTACAAGTACTTCCACCTTTTTGAATGGAAATGTACATTCGAATTAATCTTGATATTTCATGAGCATGTTCTGTTTGAATCCGACTGATCCGTTGTTGCATCAAATTCCCGAATTTAATGTCCAAATATAAAACCCCTTCCTCATTTTTAACTTTCCTCGTCGAAATTATTTCATTGTACGGCGAGTAATTCAGTGGTTCCTAGAAACAGAAAAATAGTCCAGATAGTCAAAAATTGTCCGAAACTTTATGGGAATATTATGGATATGTTAACCTACATGAGTCACGACATCCAGGAAATGTACTCCTGACTTATTCAAAGCCATAATGTATTCTTCGGGTGGCGATGGATCAACAATCCGTCTGACCGAGAAGAAACTTGAGCCGAATAATGGCCAAGCTTGGAGGATTTCTAAATGAAATGAATTTAAATAGTTTAACCGCATGACTAATTAGAAATAATCATTTATACTGTTAATTTGTCTCTAACCAAGAACGCTTCCTTTAGCACTTGCAGGGGTCAAACTCTTAATTTCTTCCCAATAATTGTTAACCAGTCCAACCCATTGTGCAGGTTTCATATCCCTTGCAGCTAGAGCTGGCTTTGGAAGCAAATATTTTGTTTCCTTTAGATTTGGTTGAGTCTTTAAATCTGCTGCTCTATGAAGTAATGCCGCGATTCGACTGATATCATGCTGTGGAGTAAAGTACAAATCTCAAAATTACTGTTATAAAAGTCGGTTTTAAAAAATCTCAAAACCGTTAACGCGAAGCAAACTTACGATATCATTTTGTCTCAGATTTCCTCCAGGCATGGTGAGAAGTAAACCTTCGAGATAATCAGGAGCGACTTGATTAAATACAACTTCTATGTAAGACTCAGAGTCCAGTCTCAACGGGAAATACCAGACTGAACGGCAGAATATCAAATAGAAAACCTAGGCAAATATTTATAAAAAAAAAGTTACAACTCATTTACATAATCATTGAATTTTAGAATCACATAAAAATTGAATTTACACACTTGTTGATTTTTAAACAATTCAGTCGATACATCAAGGATGTATTCCTCTTTCATCAATGGCATAGTGAATGTGTCCCCTTCGACAATGCAATAAATGCTGAACTCTTCTCGTTCCTCCGCACTTGTAATATTAAGCAGCCCGCACATTTCCTCGATAATATCCTAAACATTATGTAAACATTAATTTTTGCCCGTCTGAACATCTTCTCCTGCTATTCGCTGGCGGCGGTGTAACACCAAATCACTTGTACCCAAAGTGAAGTTATAATCGACGCCATCGCATAGCACAGTAAAATGATTGGATAGATGACACTAACCTTAACAACGGTACTACCCTGAAAAGTAAAAAAAGAATGTGTTTATGTATATATTTCTATGTTTCCATATTTATATACATAAATAATAGGTTTATGGAAATCGATATTATGTAAGTATAAATGTTTTATAATAATTTCATAAGGACTTCTGCCCTTACTTATTGTTAATTACTCGCCTTTTGTTCTAACAAACTTTTTTTCGATTACCAATGGAGATAATAAGTGTCAATGACTTAATTACCTTAACGTTGAGCACTCTTTGAGTACCGCCGGGAAGTCTGAAAATTTGTCGCTTAGCGTTTCTGCCAGCGGTAATGGCCGTGATTTCCTCCACAGAAGGGACATTTCTCCTACCACCATATTTGAACGTTTTTCTCAAATTTTGGAGTGTAACCAGAGCAGTCCCATGATAAGGTCTTCTTTTATCGTACGAATTTGATTCCAAGTATTTGAAAAGATATGGTTTCAATTCATCCGAACATGTAAAATACGCTGATAAGATAGTGAACAGACGCCAGCCTCGCTGTGCTGTGTTATTATTATTCGTTGTTTGCTTCATGATTTGACAGTAGAGCTCATCTCTCAGGGGAGGCGTATTGTGACAATTCTAATGATATCCAAAATTTAAAATTTTTCATTCGTATTATTATGTCTTTGAAATATATCGCCTGTGAGTCGGACTAACCCTAAGCAACGTGTAGACAGCTTCGACTTCACCCCCATTATTTGAATTACTTTGCAAATCTCCCATGTAGCGCATAATGCTCATATAACATTCAAGAGCAAGTCTATTGTTGGAGTCATCCAACGGCAATAGACTTTCTTCAATTGGAATATTACTGTATTTAACCAGTGCCACCTGGTCAGCCCAAGTCCACTGCTTTGGAGAAATTTTGGGGGTTGACAGTGTAAATCTGTAAAATTAATAACAAGTATAAATGGTAAGATTTCTCATGTATATAGCCTTTTCTGCCGCAAATCGATTCAGCTCAAATCTTGCAGATGCCGAATTTACTGTAGCAAGTTTGCAATCCAAACGGTGAACTATATTGGTTGGCCATCATGACGGACAGAAATTGCACAACATACAACTTTGGTCGGACCTGGTCTAAAGCGCACATCCGATAATATTATGACTTTCGATCATTTTTGTTTGTATGGTCAACGTTTAGCTGTGTTCTTCAGCAATGCAGAAGAAACCACAGCTGCATGGCTGCCTGAGTGTTAATTTAAAACAATATTGGGGATAATATCATGTTCTCGTACTTTTCTCGCCGGAAATGTTCCATTGCGAATTGAAGTAGAGAATGTTTTCCATCTGTCTGTTGCTGTATATTTCCTTTGTTTTGTGGTGACATTTGTTTCGGAGAATGTTGTGGTGAAGAACTATTGTGGTTATGAACCATTGAGACAGATTCTTCTTCCTGTTGCGACGAAATCGGAACAGGCGCTGGCGTCGCCTAAAATAGAAGAGAAAATAGATTATTTTTTCTGCAATTTTGTCTGTCTTGTGGCGTAAATATATTTTGTTATAAGAGAATACCGTCAAAATTGTCTGTGTTAGCATATACGATATAAAGTTATCAAATGGACAAAACTCTAACATTTTATTTTGTTTCAGTTTTTAACGATTATGTTGTTGCATTCAAAACAACCTATTATTGAGTTATGTAGGTATTAGGATTTTCCAGTCCAGCCCGGTCCTAGAAATCAAATTTCTTAGATAAGATAGATAGATAAAGGCGCTATTTATTTGGTCAATCTTTTCAGAATAAACTGTTGTAAACAAGAGGACCATGTTTGATAACAAGATTCATAACAAATCGATATAAAGGTGTAAATGGCGGACGCGCCGCACTTGCAAATAAATGGGACATCAATGATTTTTAAGACGAAGTGCTTCAACAGTACGTTAGACAAGCACAATTTATCTGAAAATATAGATCTTTTTCGATGATTTCGAAAATTTAGACGCGGTCCCTTTATTCGGTCCGGTCCAACCCTTGATCTGACCCTGGCCGTTACATATTTTTCAATTTTTAATTTGGCCCCGTCCCGTGGGCTGGCACTTTGCCACCTTTAGTAAGAATCACGATATCAACCCCTTTTTATTGTTTCTAAATGTCGTTTCCTACAGACCGGAATCGGAAATATTACATAAAAATTAATTTACAATCTCGGATTTCCGCATCTCCTCAGCCTTTTCATTTTATGCTGCAATCCTACATTTTTAGTGTATTTAACATAATTGATTGGAAACGTTTCTCACACAACAAATCAAATGATAGTAATTGCTCGAACACGTTTTGGCAAGCTGTGTTACCGTTAGTAGCATGAACATTAAGAAGCTTTCATATTACTTGACAGGAAGAAATTTACATAACTTGTAGTTGTTACATATGTTACGGATGCACGACATACTGCATCCCGATCTAGTCTGTTCCGCTTTTGGTTCCTGTATATCATGAATGACTGTCGCTCTTGAATTTTTTCTAAAGCGACTTTTTAATGACAGTATCGAACAACTTTTCGAAAAAGAGTGTAATTTTGGCTTCAAGATTTTTAAACGGATTTTCCATGAAACCCATGTCGCAAAGATCCGCAGTTAAAGTTATTTTCTGGTTCGCTGATATTCCTGAACTGCATACGTGTTTAAAATGCTTCAAAACTTGAAACAGAATCAAGCGACATATTTTCATTCTTGTGCTCAGCGCTAGGACATTTGATCCAACGCTTAGTTTAATTGGTATTCTAGTATGTCTTATTTCTGAAAGGAAATCCCTTGTATGCAAAATCAGTTTTAATGCATCGGTCCAAAATTCGGTAGATAACAATAGTTATAATGAAATATTTAATATCCTTGCTCACCATTCGAATGATTTCTTCAATATTATTATTATGATTACACTCCAGTGTACTTAAATAAAGTTTCAATATTGGAGAAATATATTTTGACTGTTTCACTGCTCGATACCACATTTTTAAAGGGAGGTGATTCTCAGTCGTTGTACTTGTACTATTTTGATTATTATTCATCTCCATCGTCATTTTTGACTTAGACTAGTCTAGCCCTTTTTAGTAAGGAACGGAAGGACAATGAGATCAAGAAGAATTAATTACTACAACTAAACTACTCCACAGTTTATTATTCTCTTCCTGCCAATCACTATCTAATTAAGTGTGTATCAACTCATTTCAATTAGAAATTACAATATGTACTCCTATTGTTACAGGACATAATTGCTGAGACTTAAATTGCAAACGTCCTTACACAATACAAGACTACGAAAGTGCATCTACTTCTAGCTGTACTCTGTTGAAGAGTAAATAGAAACTGCGAAAGAAAAAACAAACTCATGGTTCATATAATTTCTTCCCTTCGTTTGCCTATAATAATAATTGGAGCGGAATCGAAAGTAAAGGCGTAAAGAAACAACGTAAGAAGAAAAAAGATCCATGTGGATGTGGGCTAAAAGGAATTATCTTATCTTTGTACAGAAGTACAGATGGGACCATAATTATCATTACACCTCCACAGCTTGAAATTAACGGTTTGGCAGAAATTGAGTTAATGGCAAATATTATAGTTTTTAATGTAAAATGGTAAGAGTATTTGTATAAATTTTTTGACCAGTTTCAATACGATGACACGGAAGAACGAAAGGAATTTTGTAAAATAGCTCAAATCCGCTGAGTGCACCGGATATCTGTTTCGATTCATAGAAGTACGTACGAGGTAATGTTTCTGGGTTTCTTCCACTTTATCCAACACTGGGTTGCAGGATGGAGAAAGCTATGGAACACCCTGTACTGTACTCGCTCTTGTTGTAATTCTTGCATTGTGTTATTGAATGTATACTATTAGCATTATACCAGTTAAATGCTTTCGACTGAGCGTATTGCGTACATATTTTGCTGTCCACTGTTGCATTGTTGGGCAGATGAGTGAGTTTTTGTTGAAACATGAAACGACCAATTTACTGAAAACCGATTTTCTCCTTTTTTGAAATAATATATATCAGTGAAATGGTGAAAACTTAAGAAAGGTAGAAGTGGTTTGATGCTAAACCCGTCATTTAAATTTTAATGTCGTACTCGTGATTTATAACCGTGAACTTGAATGACACTTCAAAAGTATTACGTGTGGTGTAACGGTTTATTTACCCTAAGGCATTCCCTTTAGCTTTATAATTAGATTATGAACAAAAGGTGACTCCTTGACGTGTCTAGCCTATTTCAGGATTTTGTCTTTGCGTGCGTGCATAGTTCGGACACTGACATTTGACATACAATTAAATTAGATTTACAATTCACCATGAACCAGATTTCATACGTTTTTCTGGTCATTTACTGAACCCTTCACGCGCTTAGATTTCATTTGATCTTCGACGAATTTCGACTTTCTGGTGAGAACTTACCACCAGATGAGGAAATACAACAAATTTGTTTTATTCTGGGTTGAGTCTTACTAATTTTTTCAGTGTCAATTGAAGTTTCAAAAAGTTCGGAAAGGATACCGCTATTTATAGGTTACAAGAGACCTCTTACATTTGGTTGTATTTTTTACATGTTGACATGTTGTATCACTTGACCTGCTGAACAAGTTCTGTGAAGGTTGGACACCAAAATGTCGCACCGTTTGGTCGCTAAAGATTTGCTTGGGACGTTGGACTTCCCAAGAGTGTTTCTAGCGGCCAAGCTGCTATTAAACTTTTTGGTTTGGGACTTTACAGTAGTTGTTCCGCGGGTCAAGCGCTATAACTTAAGTTACTGAAGATTTCGCCAAGTCCAACAGGTCTACTTTACCCTTCAAGGTTTGGCCAGTTTCCTTTGCAACCAAAAACACACAACTGAAAAGTTGTATATTTTTTTCAGTAACTTATACACTGTGATTGATTTCCTTCCATTCGTAACGGGTACTGTGTACGGTACAGTCGATTGGTTTTTCATGTGTTCTGTACTAACCGTGTCAAAATGTCATGGCGGTACAGAATAGAATAGAACAGAATGAGGTTTATTTCCGTGTCAATTAAAGTCATAAGACATAATTATGAATCAATACAATTACTTCACGCCTTGAACGTAATAAGCTCAACAGTTTGCTCCTGTCGAAGCTGGTACCTATAACCCCTTCCGAATTTTCTCCCAAGTCAAGTAGGTCAGAGTAGTCAGGTGGTCACAATAACCATTCAGGTCCACCTCCTTTGACTGGGTGGCTCTGAGAGTGGCGTTAGGGAACTTATACTGTTGTGTCATACGTCATAATGGAGTAATGGGTGAAAACTTTCATTTTAACAAATTAACTAATTCTTTCTCCGAAATTTATACTCTCCATACAGACCTAGATGGAATGCGTGGTACAACAATGAAAAGTATTTTGAGATAATTTTCTCCTCAGACTGTAACATCACGAAATAGTTTAATCTGCTGTACCCTTATACACATTTTACAGGGAAAGCGTATGCACATAATTCGGAGAACTTTCCACTATTTATTTACAGCAAAATTAGAATCTTCTAAATAATTGCAGTCAGGACTGTATTTCCTAATATTTTGGTGTCGGCAATTCTTGGTGCTTATTCGGGTTACCTGATACTCAGAATATGTAATGCATTTCCGACTAAGCGTAATAAAAAGAAGGAAACACTTTATCTTGGAAACCTAGAAGACCAAAGCTGAGGAAATGAGAAGTGAAGGCATGGAAAACTTACGCTTCGAATAAAAATTCCTATCCAGTTCTCGATATCCTCGGCTGCGGTTGTATAAAAGTTTAGCCTTCCACCATTGATGAGGCCGATTTGAACGCGTCTTCCACTTTGGCCATCGGCATACACAGATGAAATATTGTCAAATGTGTAATTTTCAATCAGCGCCAGACTGTTATTTGATTTCTTAACGAGTTTTAACCCTGATGTGTTCAGCCCAATGTACTTCACCTCGGTCGTAGTCTATTAAAAGGAAGAAAAAATTAGCAAAGTTTTTTAAACATTTCCTTGCCCCTTTTAAATGTAGATTTACCTCAACTCTCCAGAATTTACAAAAGTAAAAATTCCAGCTTTTTGCCACTTCCATTACACTTTTCTTCAAATTGAATTTGACTCCATTTGCGCAATTGTTCAGATCAACATTGTTAATATCCAACAAACTTCGCATTCTCAGTCGTTCATTAGAACTGATTCGGATGCTTCCATTCAGTGTGTCCCGTACAATTTGAATGAAGATTAAGTTTAATGCAGTTGGTGTGGTGGATTCTCCAGGAGTGAAAAGCTAATAGGAAACGACCCAAATATAAAACTGCTCTACATATCTGCGTATAGTGTGAAATGTCATTTCATGAAAGCTTACTTCTTTCCTTAGTCTAAATGCCCATGGGACTCTGTTATAACTGAAGTAAGCAGCTTGATTAGTTGTAAATAATTTAGTTTTTTGATGCGGCCGAAGTACCAAGTTTGGCGGTGGTGGTAAATAACCTGGCTCCAGAATTTCTTTTTGGTGACTGTCCGGTGCTTGAGCGGCGGAAGATTGGATGAATGCATCTAGGAAAGTTAAATTCTTTCATCAAAAAAGTATCAAATTCATGACACGCTGATTTTGAAAATGAACTTCTTACCCTTTCGAACAATCTCAAAATTTCTATCGTCCACCACTCTGCTCCTGTTAAAATTGTTTGGAGGTGCTACCGTCGGAGGTGGAGGTGGTGGTGGTGCGACACCACCTAACTTCTCAGCCAGAAGCGTTTTTCTATCTTCGCCGATTTTCTTTACAACGCTGGATTCGAGTACACTGTCTCTCTTTGGACTTGAGCCCCTGACACTCGCAGTGACTTGCTCCAATTTCATTCTCATTTCGCTACTAATTTTCAACTTTCCAACGGGCTCACCGCCGAATGGTCTCGCAATTTTTATGACAGGGACGGGAGCTGTATTTGGCACTAAATCCACATCGATATTATTTTTGGATTCCTGCCTCATTTTGAATTCGGTAAAATTATCTCCAGCGGCAGGTGGCCAACGCCATTTTCCAATTCGAACAGTTTTTGCCCTCCCATAAGGATCGACAAACGGGCGTGATCCCTCAATCAACTCTGGGGGGAGTGGTGGTGGGGGTGGGATGCTGAATTGAATCGCTTGGTGACTTGCTTTCAGTACTTCTTTTGCATGTTGTGGTAAAATCGCAGCTACCGGTGATTGACGTGGGACATCCGTCTAAAAAAGAATACCGCTTCGGATTTCAAAATGCCAAAATTCAAAAAAAAATTGAGCATATAGTGTTACTTACATTAACTTGTTGCTGAAGAAGTTGTTGCAAAGCATTGTTCTGTGCAATTAACTGTTGTTGGATTTGAATGTTTTGGGCCATAGCTGATTGAAGGAATGCCCGTTGCATGTTGAAATCTTGAGCGTGAACATTCAGAGCTGCAGAAAAACATTTAAAATTAATAAAAGTTTTCAACGCATTTACATTTTCGAAATTACATGAAGGGGAGAATCCGTATTGGCTGAACGGTGCGGAAGACGCTGCTGTTCCAGAGTCTCCGGGTCCACCTTTGATGCTTGTAATCAGAGACCTCGCATCTGAAAGGTCATCCAAATTTCCGTCAAGTACAGGCGAAAATAGGTCGTCCAAGAATTGCTCAACATCAGATGCCTGAGAAGGTACCCGAACTCTTCTGACTGAAAAAGAAATCGTAAAAAAGTATTACACATGTGTGTACTAGGTCAACAACCTCCACAGACCAAGTACACATATGAAAAAATTAATATTGAAATACTTACCATGACTGGCCAAACTGGGTGCTTCACTTGTATCAGATAACGCACTTGATTTGAGCTCATTTCGCTCGATGTAAGCACGACTGGAATAACTTCCGGTGACAGAACTTCTCTTCGCGGACGCTTTTATAAATCGAGGATGACCTGAGCGTGACGTTTTGATCGACATCATGTCACTGTCCGGATAATTGTTTTCGGAGTAGGGATCGTAGGTTTGATTCTGGTGCTCGTTCATTTGCATTTGGAGGTCCATTACTGGTGAAGGATGCTTCTGTTGAGTGATCATGTCGTCAAATCTGAAAATTTTGCCCATTTTTCTTATTTGCTGGACAATTTGTATTCTAGCATCGAGTAACATAATTTTCGTTATATAAATCAACTTACGCAACAATGTCATCCTCATCTTCATCCCAAACATCTATTTTCTCAACTGATCTGTACCGATTATTCAGTTTGCTTGAACTTAAGCCATAACTGTCTGCAAGATCTTCTAAACTTCTCGTCTTCTTTTCTTCTCTCCCAAAAAGGTAACAATTTTTCTCCATTCCTGAAAATCCTGGCATAATCTCAACTGCTGAAACAACGTCAAAAATACATTTTTCCGTTTCAACCTCATCTTCATTGAATTCCAATCCCCATCCAGCAGTTCCGTCTCCAACTCTAATTTCTGCAGCATATTCTGCCAATTCACCGATAGTTGTCCAACTTCCTACATCAATATTTTTATACTCTCCGTCCTGGTAATAAATTGTAATTGCAGAATTTGCTTTCAATTTATTGCATCTCCATTCCAATAATGTCGGTGGATAAATTCTCGCTTTGAGGTCTGACATGGTAAGAAGTTTGAGTTGCAAAATATGAGCGTAACTCGAGTCCGCGTCTGACACATATTTTAGCAAATATTTGTAAAGATTTTTTGATGGTTTCAATGCAGATAAAATATTTGTTAGCAAAAAGAATCCTCGCTCACGATTCTCCTCATTGTTGTTGTTTATGGTTTGGTTCATTAACTGAACAATAATTTCATCTTGCAAATGTTGACTTTGCAAGGATTTCATGACAATATAGTTCACTATTGCTTGTTGTCTCAATTGGTGACAATTTCCGTCGTTCATGAATCTGAAAATTGTAGTACAATGCACATGCACCTGTTAGATAATGTTATTACACGCACGTACCGCAGGTCTCAATGAAGGTGACTTTGGGGTGTAGCGGAGTGTAAAAGGATTAAATTTACAACTGTTCAATGTTAACTGAACAAGTTATTTTTTACGTTACGGAAGTATATTATGTTCTTTTCCCACCGTCCCCTATGTGGAATTATTGGGTTTGGTAAGCGTTCAAATTGGAAATTATTAGTTAAGGCAGGTATTTAACAAGTCGTAGTTAAGAATGTGTTTCCATGTTAAGACAATCAATTCGCATACTTGTATGTCTGCATGCTTTGGATTATCACACTAATAAAGAATCAAATCAAATCAAAAGGAGAGGTCTCTCCGATTTGTCAATTCCGTAGAAACGGAAATTAGTACACAGGGTGGCTAATATGTATTGCGCCCTGAGAATCTCAGGCGCTGTGGAAGGTAGACAAACAGTTTTTCGGCGTTTCTAGCCGTTTTTGCATGGTCCTCCGCCTGGAAAGGCATCAAAGCTTCAAAATTTCAATAAACTGACTCCGCCACCACATTCACAATTTTCAGAAAGCAGTTGTGAATGGGGTGGTGGGGTTTGATTTTCAAAATTCTGTATTTTCATGGCTTTTCGGACGGACAACCATGAAAAAATGGCAGAAAAATGCCGAAAAACCTATTCTTTTTATTTTCCACCGCCCACTGCGCGCGAACTCGCTTTCGGATGGAGCTGAAATATGTTATCTATCCCATTTGAGCTAATCTTTTCAACGAGGTATTCCACTTGATTGTACCTATTGTGGTTCCTGAGATACGCAGGGTGCAATACATATTAGTCACCCTGTATATTTATATGTTATAGTCTCAAATCGGGAAATCTTTTAAAACTCCATATAAGTAAAAACAAGTTTTAGTTGGTCTCAAAAACAATCAACAAAGTGACCTCTCCTTGCTGATTCGTACGGTATGGTATAAGAAAGCACCGGGACGTATTGGGCTATTTATGACTAATGTGAATTGGGAGGAAATGATGAAAGAATTGAAACCGAACCTTAAAACGAGTTTAAACAAAGCGATGCTATCATCATTTGGCGAATTATTGAGGAACGGAATTGAAATTGGTTCGCGTTTCATCCCAAGAACTTGTGCCTTGATATTCTCCTTTGCATATTTAGTCAAATTACTAGAATCAAGCTCTGGGGGAAGTGACAACAATTTGTTCTTCTTGGCGACTCCTCCAATAAGTTTGACCAAATTGCGCTCCGTGTGTTGAGGGTGCCAGTCTAAATACATGAAAAATAATGTAGCGCAATAATGTTAAAAGTATTTTTTATTCAGATAATCTCAATTTCGCACCTTCAAGCTTAGTGAAGACAAAAGCAAGTTCCGCAGGGATTTCCAAGTGATTTACCCCTGACACAACGCAACCCTGCATTTTCCGCTCTTTCCTTTTTTCAATTTCTTGAGCTCGACGTTTTTTAATTTTTAATCGTTTTCTCCAGCCCCTTTGGATTAAAATTGTACTCTTTTTCAATCCGTTGTAGAAATCTCTGTCCCTTTTCATTCTCCAATATGATTGAATCTTAACAACACTTGTCTTCATGAGATGGTAACGTTTCTTCGCCAAGTACATTCTCACGTTTCTTTGTAGAACAATTGTACTATTTCGATAAAGATTGTACAGTTCCTGTTCGAGTTTCTGTTCCAGAGATTCCCGTAGGAAAATCTTGGTACTACCTGGTTGATATTCGCCAGGAGAAATGTCGCTCAAGATCAAGCGAGACAATTCCCTTGGATGAATTCCCCTTGTTTGAGATTTGACGAGGCATTTGAATCTTGCTGCAAATTGGGTATACGATAGTCTGATCGGATAACCATGTTTTCGGATTTTAATCGTTTCAAGCAGTCCAGAATATCTACAGAAGAAACATTCGGCATTCAAATCAGCACTGAAGCACTTTATGGAGTGTTCAAGAGAACTAAGTTCTTGTCACTAGAATGATTGTGTGAATGGATATATTGGCATTAATTGGTCTAGATTAGTTATTGATGTTGTGTCGCTGAATTAAGCCATAATTCTATTTATACTTAAATGTATCAGGATGCGTTGGTAAAACACGTTAATAAAGAATCAATGATCTACCTCAAAATAAAATACTCTCTATTATCTCGAATCTCGATGTTGTTCGCAAAATGGTCTGAATGCGGAAAACAGTTAATTTTGAAATTATTCAAAGAGTACTAACACTATAGTTAATACTCTTTGGAAATTATTGATCTAACAGTATGTTTTGCCGTTATGTTCCTCTTTTCTTGGCTTTAAAATGCTTGTATATAGCCCTGCCCGGCCTGGTAGCCGAAAAATTGGTTTGACCCAACGGAAGAACGTAAAATCCCGACTTTTCCTCCACCCTACAGTCATCGAGTTCAATTGAATTTAACTTTCCGTGTTAACGAATTGCATTTTACATACCGTAGTAGAGGTGTAAAATGACCGGGCCAGCGGAACATGCAAGGAGACAAGTGCCGACGAATATTTCAGCTACCAGGCAAGGGCCAGGCAGGGCCATATATACAAGTATTTTAATTCGCCAAGAAAAGAGGAAAGAACGGCGAACTATACTTAAACCTGGTCTCTTTTCTGGTTTTATCTTTGAAATTAGATTATTATTTGAAACTTTTGAAAAAAGAGGGGGAAATTGCAATTTTTTTATGGTTCTAGGCATACTTTTTAGACTTATTGAGAAAACTACCAGGGCAGGCTCTAGAGCCGGGTCAGGTCAGGTCACGAAGAGCAGTAAAATACATTAGGGCCAGGGCCGTGCAGACAAAGTCCGGCTCTTTTATACCTCTAAACCTCTACAGGGTAGACAAAAATCCACTTTAACCCTTTGTACCTTAGTTGTTCCAAAACAACGCCAATGTCAAATTTTCCTGCTTCTTTTGAGCAATTGGGTTTAATGCACCGAATGAACCAAGGATTGCACTTAGCCATGTTTACAAGCAAAGATTGCAAAGAATCGTTGAATCGAGCTGCAACAGTGGGTGCTCTTGGTTTCACTGTTACGAAACGTCCGGTCCGCGGAGATCGCGCTGAGCTTGCTAGTTGGAACATTTTTGATATCATCTGCAAAAGGAAGTTAACAATTAAATTTTAAGTTTTCTGGTTTATACATATACGCTTTGAGAAAGTTGCCTAAGATTATTGGCTTGTCTTAATAAAACAATTTTATAACATCAGATTCTGATCAGAAATTAAATAATATCAGCGAATCTCATGAAGGCTTACCGCATTTGTGCTGCCCGCGAGTAACTTGACGACATCATGCCTCAGTGTGTCCCGATTTTTATCCAAAAAGCCTTCAACATTGTACATGACGGAACCCGCATAATGTTTTACGCCAAATTCCGTGCAATTTAATCTGGGTCTTGTATAATGTTCGTTCAAAGCGTGATTGTAATGTGCTTTCTCCAAGAATGATGTGTCCTGCACAATAACAAACGATTCGCTAATTAAACAGCTTGAATATTTGAATTTGTTTTAAAAAGAACTTACCGTTCCTTTTGGAAAATTACTCTCGTCATCCAAAAGATGTAAAATTCCTACAGGCTTTTTGCACAACAAACTAATGACCGAAGTGTTGTCTGTGTAATTAATGGTCACCCATTCAATTTTTTCTTTCGCGTACTCAATTTGCTCAAGTTTAAAAATATGTTTGTTGAGATAGTGTTGTAGAGATTCGTTCGCGTAATTTATGCATAGCTGCTCGAAACTGTTTTCCTGAAAATAGAACGCATAAAGGTTGATTAGAATTGCTACTGATAAATTGAAGTCGAATTTTGAACTTCTCATTTCATTGGTGAACTAACTTGAAAATCCTCGAATCCAAAGATGTCCAGAATATTTATGCTGGTGGATTCCCCTTTGAACACAATTCTGTTGATTCGACTAACAAGCCAAGTAAAAAGAGAGCTATAAAGCACTTTCGCAATTGCATCTCGTGAATCTAAACTTTGATTTATTGTGAGTGGAGTTGTCATTCGTTCTTTCCTGGCTTCCTGTAATAGTGGGAGTGTTGTAGTTAAAATTAAATAATAAACCAATTAATCACTTCAAATTAAGGTCATTTTTTTACTAACTGTGATTTTAGTCGTGAGTGACTTTTTAATGCCGTCCGGACTTATTGCTAATAAATGTGCAATCCATTGAATTTCTGCGTCTGAACCAATTTCAACCCCTTCTTGACCATGCTTCATATTCCGCCGATGAAAATACACATTTCCCATATGAAGTACTATATGGATTTGACAATAATTAGATAATTTGTACACGGAAGAACGCTCGAGAGACATACATATTTACTATAAAACTTACCCCCAGCTAAAATCCTTAAAATCACGTCGATTTCTTCTGACCCAAATCCCAAGATTTGAAATGCACTCATGAGAGCATTAAAATCTTCTGCGTCATTTTTGGAATTCATTGTACAATTTCCTCCCTGATTCAGGTAAAAGTATTTCTCTGCTGATGTTAATCCATACAATTCTTTCTGTTCTCGATTCAATCCTTTCAGGATCTCATAAAACACGTGATAGTTTCTCTCCTCATTTGCTTGTGTGACAATTCGTGATTTCTCCAAGAGGTATTCAGTTATCCGGGCTCCAGTTATTGACCCGCTGAAAGTAAATTATTTTATTTTATTTTATTTATTGTTTCCAAATTAATTAAAAGACCTAAATCTCAAAAAGTTGATGCACCTTTCGAAATACACTTGAATGTATTTTCCAAAGCGACTCGAATTGTCGTTCTTCATTGTTTTGGCATTTCCAAATGATTCGAGAAGTGGACTCGCTTCTAATATTTGCTCCGTAATTAAATTTGACGGAGATTTATTCACTAATGCTAAATACCTAGATATAAACAAATTCGATAAAACATTTACTGATTAAGATGGTGTTAATTTCTAGAAGAATACAATTACCCCATGATAAGTTTTGTCGATTCAGTTTTTCCACTTCCACTTTCACCCGAGATTACCACGACCTGATTAAGTACACACAAATGAAAAGAATTTGTAGATAATTATACACACATCGACTGTGTACAGGGTGGCTCATCACTTTTAACACATACGCAGTCGAACCAAGGCAAGGAGGTAAAAGTTAAAAGTGAGATATTCGATATGTTTATGATGTGATACAAACATAAAATTCTATTCTTGATCTTTAAGGTATGAACGTATTCAATCCCGCGATTTGCTCGACCAGTAGATTGGATAATATGTATTCCGTATTGAATTTACTACAAAATGTATTCATGTTTTTTTTTGGAAGATCTCAAGCTTATTTTGCAGGATGGATGTGGTAAATAGTTGCTATTTGGGTCGGTTTGATTTGCTAATTTTATTAACGTGTTATTCCAAAGCATTCAATTGCGCACGTAATAACAAAAATAAATATAAAATTGATAATGGCGGAATTACCTGCGGTGAAGAATCCTTAACCATTTTATTATACGCAGAGGAACCAATTGCGAAGAGATGCCTGTGGAAATTATAAGTATTGCAACACTTTCTACTTTCACTAGACCGTTTAGATTTGTTCTAAAAACTCACGGTGGAAGGGTTCCAAGAACTTGCCCCTCGTATTTTTTGACAACGGGTTGCCCATAAATGTCATACAGTTTGTACGGATTCACGGCGACAAGAATACTCCCAATATATGTCTGAAAATAAATTTTGGTCATAATACTGTAATGGATGTCAGAACGCAACAACATTGCAATGCATTCCGAGCAAATGTAATTGCTTTGTGAGTGTGCCCTGGACATATTGAGAATAAGAATACTCACGTAGATTAGGCTCTCATCGTAGCGGCGCTTAACATTCCAGAGAAGAGCAGGTTCACTAAGGTCGCTATTGATTTCAAACACAATTATTTTGATTTCTAAAATTCTCACACCACAAAGTATAATGTGATAAAATCGTACATCATGGTGACCATATTGTCACAGTGCGATTTGTCGTCACTCCCTGCTCCTGCTCGTTTCCGAACACATCCATTATTTTCCACCGTGTAAGTTCCGGGCTTTAGAAAAGTGTACAAAGATTACTTTTACCATAAATGGTAAATTCCAAAATGTAGAGTTTTTTCGAAGTACTTACAAAATCGTCTGTTGCGCACGATTCTATTGTTAAAACATTTCCTTGTCGATGGAATTCAACAACGCGCCCGGGTATTGGAAATGTGGGAGTCCCTGTGCCTGGTGATAGCGGTGGCGTAAACCACACAGCATCATCCTAAAATTTTCCAAACATTTTGTACAAACAACACATTTTCTGCACTCATATGAGCTGGCTTTAGATATTTTGTCGCCCTGATATAACATCATTAAAACAGCTTTCTGACTGGCCAATCTTTTCACAAGCTGGGCCCTTTTAATCTCATCTTTGAACAGTTGGGTTTTGGCTTAGTTTTTGGAATTTTAACTGAACTCTACTTCTGGCACGAAGTTAAGCAGTATTCTCTTTCAGAGAGGTAAGTTGTTAATTTTTGTACTTCAGGGTCCAGCTTGGCCGTTAGAATTTTTTTCCTCGAGTGCGAGTGCTTGGATTTGTATGTGGAAAATTTTCTCACACAATTTTTCCAGCTTAATTAAATCCAAGACCGAATTGATTGAAGTTTTATGTATTTGGTTTGAGCATACATGCACATTTTATAAAAGTTGATTAAAAACCTGAATTCCTATAATTTCCTTAGAATCATTTGAAAAATATATTTACCGTTGCGAAATCCATATTGTTCGACATACTTATTGAGTGTTTTTTTAAATGCACTTAAGTCTATGTAATGTAAGTAATGTGTGGTCTTATTGAACAACAATTCCCACGCTTTCTCTCACTTGAATGAGCACAATCACAGGCATGTCTTAAACTCCTACATTTCTCAATCCATTCCCTATAAATAATAATTAATTGCCAAAACTTGGAGTAATTGATAATTTCTAAAATATGTCACATTTTGTTCGGTTGTTATTACGTCCGTTATAGGGTTTGGCTGTTAATAACTAGACGTAAAAGAGATGGGTAAAATATTGAGGCTAAGTTAAAGTATACATACGTTAGCCTTTGAATGGGATTTGACTACTATAGAAAAAAAAGACAAGACATTCTTTCGGAGGTTGAGTCTCCGTTCATTCCACTTCTTCGTCTTCTATCTTTCTTACCTGTTTGTCTGTGCCCCAGGGGATAAAATACCTCACAGCCACATTCTACATTGTACCAATTCTTAGTTCTCCAACAGGGCCGGTTCAAGAGTATTTCTGAAAGGATTTGGGTAGTCACGATGTCGGCCCGAATGGCCGAAATATTTTTAGTTTTATTTCCACCCGAGAATGACCTTTTCGAAACAACCACATACATATTGTCAGTCTGACGGAATCGTGCCCTGGGGAATTATAAGGAGATGTACCATTATTATAAGGGCTTGCGACATCGTTTTATATTTTGCATCGTTTACGTTTTTTTAATATCATAATCGCTCATCGCTAGATGTCCTGCCACTGTTACTACCCGACAGATGGAACGTAGTGATGACCAGTACGGAAACAAACTTAGCACCCTTTGGAAATCAATTCCGCTAAGCTACCCAGCTAATATGCAAAACTGAAAGGGCTGTGTCTAAAAGTTCCTTTTTCCTTGCGAGTGACCCGTGCCTCGTGTAGTACACTTAACAAAATCTAAGAATATGTGTTCCATTTTGGCCAAGATATCAAACATTTCCTGAGATTTCTTCGCTATTCGTAACGGTAACCCGTATAGGTAGTAGTAGTTTTATCTATTTTTGCCCCATCCTTGCTCTGGGACTGTCGTCCACACATAGTGGTCTGTTCATCTATTCGTCGGCGTTCAAAATCTCACAGGTGTGGCAAAAGGCAATCATGGAATTGTCTTGTCTAGTACTTTCTGTACAACAAAGTCTTAGTACGAGGACGGACACAAGTCTTTTTCCTTTTGGCTACTTCATTCTTCAGTACACCACTTCCTATGAATGCATTCCCTTCCTGAGTAATCATCTCTGAGCATTTCAAGTGTTTAAAGTTGAAGAAATCCGTAGAGACAATACTACTAACTACAGGACTGGGTGTGTATGAATGTGGTGTAAAACCGCACATAATCGTAACCCCCAACTTTCATTGTCAGTTTGTCCTCAGGTCATGTTTCGTCTTTTGCAGTTATGCATGATCGTACTCTCCTACGGTGATTTGATCAGGTCATCACTTCGAAGACGTGATCTTTACAAAATGCAATTGTGTGATTTTGCGGATGGGGAATTTGAGACTTCCGGTTTCGATTTCTTGTTCCGTTGTAAAATTTCAATCTGATCCAATAGAACTCGGGGTCTACGAAAAGGAAGGGATAATCGTAGTGGTTGCAGCCGTTGCGACTTCGCTAGGATGACGATAGGACCCCTTGGGCAAACGATAAACCGTGGTTGCTTAAAAGAGTTTTCTCAATTAGAGTTTTTCCCACACTACTAGGGGTACGCCAAATGGGGAGCCACTCTCACGAAAAATAGTCAGATCCTTTACTCTGCCTTACTGGGAATCCCAACTAATATTTATTTCTATTCGAACATAAACTACAGATCTCCAAAATGAAGATCTCCCTGTCATCCTAGCATGTAACCTTAAATCCGAATATCATTTCCTAAATCTATGATGCGTATATTATTGTGGTGGATGAGTACCTGCAAAATAAATTTTAGGAAGGGCCACTTAACTGTCCGGCACTTCAGAGAGGACAGACGATGCTGTTCCATAACAATCTCATGTTTCCAAACATATATGCCACATGTGGTTTACTTTAAAATTGAAACAATTTTGATCCAAGTCCGAAATAAGATTGATGCAAGCGTTCCGGAGTTGCTCTCAATCAAACTTTCTAAATTAATCTTGACCTTAAAATGTTCCATTATCCCTATGCATGTGAGATGTGACACAAAGTCCTGTATACGTTGCTACAATACAATTAACTTCCTTGTTGATTGTCTGGTAAGACAGTTTGCATTGCTGCAGACCTCTTGGATTTGGTCTTTGTGAATGACTGATGACTCGTTAGAAGAAATATATTCTATTTTACAATTGACAAGGAAGTTATTTTTTGTTGTATACGGTTGGATCTCCCGAGCATGTTTAGCTTTGTTTAGCTCATTGTATCAAAAATAGGTTTACTATTGGCTTAGGCTTATTTCAGGATAAACTGTACACCTTCCAAAACTATTGGGTCCAGACATGGTATAGTTCCCTCATGGAATTATGAATTCTTGTAAGATTTAGAAAAAATGATCAAAAATCAATCAAGATCACATCGATCCGTAGTCACCTCCTAGATGACTACTAGTGACGTAGTGACTCATCAGTAGTCATCAAGTCATACAAGAGAACAATGCAACGAATTAAATCGGCGTGGCAAACTGAACTTGGACCAAAGTGTAATTTTCTCGCAAACTAACCCGACGCCACATTTGACTTGATTTTTCTGAAGTTTCCTGGTTTGGGCTTCACAAACATTTATATCACATATACATTTATACATTTGTCGAGCGGCAATATAATATATAGGATTCCTATTATATTCTAAAACCAATGATTTGAAAGGAGATAGATTCACGTGCGTGACCCCAGAATCGTTTCGATTGAAAGTCACTGTTGTAGAATTAAAAATTTTGGAATTTTTTGGATAGAATTTTACGGGAGATCCGAATATAAAAATCCTACATCTCAATCCGACTCGATAGGAAAATACTTATTGAGGGCATGTGCCTATGCCTAACTTAGTCTAATATGTGTTTCATTTCTATTCGGGCACCCTCTACATAAAAAACAATTTAGCCAAATTTCATGAGGGTCATGCAAATAAAGTATTGCTATATTGTGTATTAATGGCTGTTTTGGACACATATCTCTTACGAGCCAAATACCATGACCTTTTTGAGTGGTTAGGGACAATGACCAATGACAATAAGAATTTACTGTCTTGCGTTAAGGAACAAGAGCATTCTATTTAAGCGGCCAAAAAATATTTTATGACCTGTGGAAATAATCCTCAGTTATGGAGATGAATTTGAGTTCTGTATGGAAGATCAAGCAAGGAGGTGTTTAAAACTCAAAGCACACTTATAATCTTACTGAAAATTCATCAGGAGGTTATAAAAATTAAATGCTCAGCCGCATTATATGTACACTGAGATTCGCGTATCTTGTTAGCTCGAGGCTACGCTTGAAGTACGGCAAGACTCAAAATTACTCTTTCAAACTTTTATAGTACAGCAGGATAACAAAAAAATAAAAAATTATTCTTTCCCATGGATGCACTGCATCACCACAAGCAAACATAATTGCGCTCATCGCTTGAAAGAACTGGTGATAATAAACTAATATCACATTTTCCTGTATAATCGAGCGGGCATTAAAGGTCATCATATATTAAATAACATTATTTGTGTTTTGTGTGAGAAACTCACGCTTGAACTAAATTAATTTAAGTATTTGTCTAAATGCAATGAAATGAAAAATGTATCTATTTATTTTTCAGATTGTTCACGGAGATTTGATTTGTAAGAATATTTTACTGACGGACAAACTCATGGCGAAGATTGCAGATTTTACCATTGCCAAAACTTTAGGTGTTGATGAACAAAGTTACACACTAACGGAGCCGGTAATAACCTTTTCTTCTCTTCTACGTATGCATTAGCGTGTATAGCAAAATACGAAACAGTTAACTTCTTTTGTATTCATCCCATGTTGTTGGATGTACTAATCGTATATGACAACTCTTTTGCAATTTTTTACACACTTCATTCTGACATTACACAGATTCCCCTCCCATGGAGATGGATGGCCATTGAATCACTACAGGACCTCAAGTTCTCAGTCCAATCAGACGTGTGGTCATATGGGATTGTTTTATGGGAAATTTTTTCACTTGGCGAAATTCCTTATGCTGGATTCTCTTGGAATCCTGACTTTGTCACCAAATTGATTGAGGGACTAAGACCACTTCCTCCAAAATTTGTCACTACGCCAATGTAATTTCTTGAAATACCAAAAATTCAATACGATGGTGTGCATAACCATTCACCTCACCCAGTGTGTCTGAAAGAATACTTTAAAATATCACGCTAATAAAATTCAAATCAAATCAAACGCAGATAAAAACGTGGGTTTCCAGAAATTGACATAAATATACGACATGGTATATACAATAAAGAAGTTAATATGAATGCGTCGGGCCGTTGATTATGCGAATAACGGCGAACTAGAATTTTTAGATAATGTGAATGAGGATACCCTGAAGCCCTAATCTTTCCTTTTAAATTCATTGACGAATTGACGGGCGTCGCAATGCATCATGTTGGATTCCCAATATACAGATCATAATTCAATTTCCTTATAAGTTGTATTGTTGTATACTATCTTTGTTTTTCTGGCAACTCACAACATACGCACAGGGGTGGGTTAAAAGGTTATCAACCACCTCGTAACAAGATAATCGCACTCACGTTTATTAATTCCTTTAAAATATTTCTGTAGATACGAATTCATGCTAACCTGCTGGGATGAGAACTCCTCAAAAAGACCTGCATTCTCAGAGGCCATGAACTTCTTCAGTGAAATGTTAGAGAGCTCTGAAATTCTAGAATTTGGAGTAATAATAAAATGTTGAGCGAGGTGGGGAATTATTAGGACACTACGTTTAAAATCATTTAAGCACACATACATGCATTTTAATTTATTCACAATGTTTGTCCATTCTACTTATACATAATAAATTGTATCAGGATGCGTCGGTTAAAACACGTTAATAAAGCATCAAATCAAATCAAATCAAATAGATGTCTGATGTCTTATGCAACATTCCGACATTAATCGTCTGAACATAAGATTCACAAATCAAAGTAAACTGCCTTGGACTAAAATTAAAATTGTGACTTGTGACTGAGTTACAATACACAACGCTGTAATATTTAGACAAACAGATTACGCATACATGACGAATGAAATTGAGCTAAAAATCACAGAAAAATCTGTTAAAGGTATTACCTACAATACTAATGTGAGTATCTATCATTATTGCGGAGTTACGATAAACGTTCAATTACTGAATACATAAATACTAGTGTCTTTAATTAATGAGTGAACCATATTATATTCTCATATAGATTTAACTCATATTATACGGCACCGTCGTTACGACTTTCGGAAGATTCCTGAGTCGTTGAACTAATATTGCAATTGTTTTAATCATTACTTTCTTAAAAACTCTAAGATGTGCGGTAATACAATTTCCGGATGAGACAAATGAACATGATGAAATCCCTCAACTTGGACAAATTTGACTATATGTGGATGACTTTCTTGTGAAGCATTCAGCCACCCTTGAATTTTAGAAACTATGCTGGGTCGCTCATAACGAACTCCACCCTCAGCCTTGATGTATAGAACGTTCATGCTGAAAAGTATAAAATTGTACGTATTAGATACTCGAATAAGAATTACCAAACGTTATTAGCAAACGTTACCAATAATTGGTAACGTTTAAAATTACAGTAATTACTCCCGACTTACCTCAAGTTCTTTGCAATGTACGAAACTTGTCTGGAACTGAGCGTCGTAACTGGTAAATATTGAACACGTATATCATGACTGAAACGAAACATTCCAGACCCTGGTGGAGTTTCGATGATTCCTCTTGACATTAATATTTTGCAAGATAATTCATCCAGTCCACCCATATGTCCTTTCATAACTCTTTTCAGAATTTCTTGGTAAGGATACACAGGCGGAGGTCTAGTGGCTAGTTTCTCCTCAAAGTTCAATGTATCATTGATTAAATTTGGAACCATTCCTATCATCTCTTCTTTTCCCATTACAACCGGTGTTAGAGCATCAATCGTCATCTGATAAATATAATTTTTCGTTCAAATATTAGATTATTTTACCGGCGGTACTTATAAGAATAAGTCTAAGCGCTCACCAACCAAATTTTCGACAACATCCGGTTGAGTCCCACTGTACATGAAACCAACTTGAGCTCCATACGAATGCCCTAAAATACTAATTTTGGACCAATTAAAGTATCTCAGGACTCGGTTGATAAGGACTAGGCAGTCCGCCATTTGATAAATCATTCCTGGAGGAAAATGAGAAGAAAATCCATGACCAGGAAGGTCAATTGCAACAAATTGGTAATCTGGCAATTCTGGCACCAACGCCGGTAAGAGACGGTCAAAGGTCGCAACGTTGTCTTTCCATCCATGGATACATAATACTGGTTTTTTCGTAGGGTCTCCCCAGCGTTGAGCTGAAATTATAAAAATGACAGCTGTTATTCCTAGAAAAATTACTGGTTAAATTATTACTATTACCTGCAATTATACCCCAAGGAACAGGAATTTCTACATCTTTCGGCCGCAAAGGTTCCTTACTACTGTGACTGTGAGCAAATCTTTGACGTAAAGTTTTCGGTTCATGTCGAATTACCAGCAGCCGGCGAAATAGCGAAGTGGAAGTCGGTAGTGCGTTAAAATTATACATCGCCGGAAGTATCAGTTAATTAGTTTGTGCTATTTAAAATAAATTTTCGAGTTTTTACTACAAACTGAATCTACATTTAAAATATAAACACAACTATCAAATTCATTAAAAAATCTAATGACAGTTTTATTTCGTCACTCGATTGAGCCTTAAATCTAAATTAATTTCAAAATATTTGTGAATTCCCACCGTCCTGACTCAAGGAATCTAAGAGTCACAGTGCCCCGGCTAAAGCACCACATGAAATATTGAAAATTTCATTTGTCAGTTCAGCTTATCGAATTTAATGCATGTACCTATGCAGATTTAGTACATAACATATTTTCAGAAAACTTTTTTCCAAATAATTTCAATTTGGTCGAAGAGAATTTGGAATGGGGTTACCCTATAAAATGTTGCAATCGACTGTAGGTGGAAAGAGAGAGATAGACAGATAAATGCTTTTGAATTTGGTCAGTCTTTTCAGAATATACTGTTGTAAACAAGAGGACCATGTTCGATAACAAGAATCATAACAATAATATCTTCTTACTAAAAATGCAGAAAACATCATCTTAATAATAGGCGAATAATTCACATCTAGTGCCATATATTCTCAAGGGAAAACATAAGATATAGACACACATTTAGTCGGTATTTAGTCAACCAAAACCAAACCCTCAATCGGTCCTTCAGCGGCGCCGTGTCTTTGATTGATTTCAGCTGGATTTCAGCTTATGTAGCAGAGGTAGAGAGTTGAACAGACAAATCGCTTTATATTTGTAATTGGTCTGAGAGAACGCACTCACGCGAAATTTAACTGACGAGCCGACTTTCTCTGAACAACATTAGATCCCAAGAAAATGGATTTCAGATGAGAATAAATTAATAGTCCGTGTTCAAAATTTTATGCAGGGTCGTAAGGGTAAGAAAGCACTTCTTCACAGTTTGAAGACGACCAAGCCGGAAGTTTACGAAAGTACTTCCTTAAATTATTGTGCAAATACAATCATCCTATGCGGGCTTGCGGGCCAAAAACTATATTTTCAATCGAAGTCTATTCTCGCCAATAATTGCGTTACTGTTGCAATATAATATACAATATACATTTTGTTGTATGGTGTTTCAAAGCATGTGAGAATAATTTATGTGATTAGATTTCAGTTTCGTCTCTCTTTCAATTCACGGTACTGGATGGAAATATTTATTTAGCTTTCAACCATTGTAAACTTTTAAGTCCAAGTCCAGAGGCTGCAGTCAATGCAATAAAGTAGTGCATGATTATCGTTTTAATAAAGAACGAGTTTTCTTTAAGAAAATGTATTTTCTATGTACAAATATTGGAGAACTAAACCTTTCTCGTCATATTTTATGAAGCTAGATTTTCGGTCAAAAATACAAGTCTTCAACTAGTAATACAATCATTTTCCAGACACACGTAAGTAGTATTCAGTATTT
>JAQFYE010000926.1:0-27685 GCA_034694305.1 Protaphorura glebata | reverse complement strand
TTTGGAGGGGACATACAGTAGAGCATACAAATTGGAGGGGATACATAATATACACGTTGGAGGGGATACACGTAGTTGCATACAAGAACCATGGGGATACGTATTGTCCATGGGGATGCATATAAACTGGAGGGGATGCATGTAGTAGCATACAAGCTGGAGGGGACGCATATAATCCATGGGGATACATGGGGATGCTCACAAAATTTAGAGTCACCATGACAACCTGGACTAGTGGCCACTATATTGAAGCTACCACCATCCTTAAAACATTGAAACATTAAATTACTAAAATTCATCCCCGGATATGTGGACTACACCCGCCGATATCTAACAATGTCAGCTAGCACTTAGCAGGCCGTCACGCTACGCTATGCTGAGCTAATTTTCTTCATGTATAGAATCTAATTTGAAATGGACAAAATAAATTATTCTATTTTTAGTAGTAGGAATTCCAATTCATAATTAATCATTATATATTTTAAGAAAATATTAAATTTCAACTGCTATTAAATCACTTGGGTAGGAATCGCTATTCCAATACTTACATTCTTTTCAGGTGATTCGTTAACACTTCCGTTTGCGTTTATGAATTTTTATAGTTAAAAATAGGCGTTTTGCAATTCCATTGCATGTAATTTTGGTAAAACCTTAAAGCAGTTTGATTTGGGGCAAGGTAAAATTCCTATGAATCCTTGCTTTTTCACACCTAACTAACGTACGAAAAATAAAATATGAAAACATTTGATTGTGGTACGAATTTGCTCATCTCAAATATTATTTTTCTGTTTTCAATCTTGACTGAATAGATTTAATTAATTTAAATTTCCTGGTTCGTTTGAACATGTCTTCATCAGGTCCAAGCAGTGGTCCGAGCGAGAGAAGTATTGACCTATGGGGACATGGAAGGGATACCGTTCTCGACAGAATTCCATTCTTTGCGAATAGTGCGGAATTGAGCGACGTGAACTTTATTTTCAATACGGAAGACGGTGAGAAGATTATTCCTGGACACAAATTCATTCTGGCCGTAGCTTCTCCAGTTTTTCACAAAATGTTCTACTCCAAGAGTCCAGGATTCACGAGCGATTTGAATGAAGGTCAAATCAAGATGGAAGGTCATCTTTTGGCTTTGGGACCTCTGGCATTTGAACATTTTATGAAGGTGAGATTCAAAGTAATTGTTTTTTAGTTGAAAAAATGCACATAATTGTTATTCGCCGTAATGCATTGCCAGTCTTTGCGGTGTATAATCGTAGGAGTGCTGACCGTGACCTACGGACGAAACCTCTTCACTTCATGGGATGATCGAAGCGTTGGATTTGCTAATAAAATATTCTTACATATCTACATATATAATTTGAAAAATAATTAAACGATTTTTGTTTTATTTTTCAGTTCGTGTACAAGGGAAGATTCGAGTTGAAAGAACTTGAGGGATTGTCAATTGAAATTATTATCGGGATTTTGCATTATGCAGACTATTATGAGCTGCCATATATTGGGGTGGGGTGTTCTACTCGTCTCGAGGACATTATTACCAAGGAAAACGTCATTCAGATCCTGGAAACAGCCCTATTGATCGGGACGCGGCTTATACTATTATCCAACCAGGCGTTACGCGTAATTGATAAGTAAAGTGCCGCACACGAATTCGATTGTTTGATGTTACTGTTAGTATCATTCGTAGCTAATGATTTGTTATTGGGCCGATTCTCTCTTTCCTCGAGTTACCAATATTGGGTGCGGAGAGTAGTGCTATAAACCGTTTTTATTGTGAGAAATAATCCCCACTATAATCGGTAACTTCTGTTCGCCTTCCTCCATAAACGAGAAAACGAGAAGAAAAAGATGTTTGAAAAAGTTATGGAATGTCAATTAATGTGTTCATTTCATTTATGTCATAATTTCCAGAAACGCGGCCTTTGTTTTTGAGTCAGAAGAGATTCTTTCTGTCAAGACGGCAACCTTGCGTGAGATTTTCCAAAGGGACACATTGGACATTGATGAGTGTTTTGTCTTGGACTTGGCTTTGAAGTGAGTAAAAAATACTTCAGTTACAAATAAGTTGTAAAAAACATTTTTTACTGGGTAAGTATATAGTATAGTCTGGTTCGGTATTTCAAAACTGGTAACACTACGTTTGTGGATGCCGCTTCTCAGCGATGTGTCACCAGCAAGATAATCAGTCTTAACTAAGCTAATACAGGAATCGAAACACTTGCTCTGGGAGCAAAATTTTGCAAAATCCTGCTTTGCTTTTTTGTTTGAACATGAACATAATGATCTTACCTAGTCGGCAAATTATTTTAGTTGTTAAATTACGTTTTTACTTATATTATTTCTTTCGGCTCCGAATTATTGAACAGGTGGGCTGAAAACCAATGCAAAATGGAAGACTTGGAGCCAAGTAGTATGGAAAATAAGAGACACATTTTGGGCTCGGCATTTTTTGAGATCCGATTTTCGCTGCTTCCGTCCGCCAGAATTTCTGATATTTTTCAAACGGGTTTGTTGACACACGAAGAGATTGTGGAAATGTTTCTCCAGCATCGTGATTCTGGGATAGTTTTGGCTCATGACAAGAGGTTAGATATTTTGATTATATTTCAACAAATATTGATTGTACTAATTAGCCGCACTCATCGAATATTTACGCAGTACCAAAGCCATGTGTGTGGACTTACAGCGTATGGTGGTTTATACCTGATGAATGATTTTTTTAATTCAAAGACTTGCTCGAGATGTTCTGTTCAAATCGAATGTGAGGATTCGTGGACTTCAGATGACTTGAGCGTCGACCGGCAAGCAGTTCGATGGGAATCAAACTGGCTCATGTCATTGTGGAAGGCGACAACATGATCAGATACCTAATTCGTTTATGTAATTGTTTCTGACTTCTTTAAACGGTTTTCAATTTTAAAATTTTATGTATTTCCATTCACACTACACTCCCGGAATTTGAAAATAGCACAAATATATTAAAAAGTATTCTATTCGATACAATTGTCTTCAATTTCAAATTTCTTTCTGTCGAGAACCGCTTCCTGGGCGAAGGAATTTCTAGTTTTACTAGTAGAAAAGTATATTATATTTCAGATTTCTTGGGGCGCTGGCGGCGGCAACATTAGTAGCATGGGGCGGAGGGCGCCTTACCTCCATGCCCCTAATGTTAAATTTCTCGGGGCGTCCGGGCCTGACCCTTAGCAATTATAGGGTGTCGCGGAGTTTAGTGTGTAGTAATGTCCTTTCAATACCTAAATATCGCTTTTTTCTTATTCGACATTACATGGAGAGGGAATGCACCCCTAGTAGTAGGAGAACTTTCCAATGCAATCAATGTACACTGTCAGTCAGAGGGATTTGAACCCTGCACACACCCAAGCTTGTCTGGAAGCTATCTTGGGGATACCTGAGACACTCTACTATTCCTTGCGATTTCGACACGCCCGCCACCAAAAGACACGACTTTTAAAATCACTTCAACGGACAGAATATCGAAAATTGTCAATCAATCAAAAATAAAGTTTTGATATCTGAGTAAAATATCAAGATATACATTCCGTTCACTTGTTCCGAAATTGAACACAAAATGTCATCGCCGTCGAGACCAATAGTCCAGGTCAAAAGAAATTGTCGACGACCACCTTCTTCAGTGGCTGTAAGCAAATTTGTTTTATTCTAAAAATTGACTATTTCATTTCATTATGAGATTTCTGTGTATCCAACTCGCGAAAAAAAGAAAGGGCTCAAAAAACTGTCAAATGAATTGAACGAATGAATGTCGATATAGAGGGAGACTATTTTACGGAATTTTGGTAGTCAATGAAATACTCGTCGTTCTCGTTTTTGGGTTTCTTAATTCCTTAACTTAATTCATTATTCTCCTGATAATTATTTCGAGAGGGGGTTCGGGGTCCAAAGCATAAATAATCCAGATTAATTGCAATTAATTTAGTTGTTTCTTTAAAAATTGGATTGAATTCATGCATTCCATTCTCAGTGTGACAAGAACACAATATTTTTTACAATATGAGTTAATATAAATCATAAAATGTAATAAGTGATATACAAAATTTCGATATTTTCTGAAACTGGACTATAATTTCAATTAATCTGACTAATTTAGGTTGACGTGAATGATGTGTCCTTAGACGTAGGAAGAGGGCGTGGACTTGAGGGAGAGCAGAAGCCAAGCGTTGAACTGAATAACCACCCACTATACAATGACGTGGTATGATTTTGTACTCTATTTCAAATGAATGTCAATCTGAGTGTAAGCAAATTTGAATTAATTATTTAATTTTATCTCTACTCCAGGTATTGGGAACGTTATTCCAGTATGTGGCAGGAAATGATTTGAAATCATGTAGACTTGTCTGCCAGAAGTGGCGTCTTCGTACACTTCCATTCATTGGTTCCCGATTCCTAGTTACCATCACGGGGAAAAAAGGACGTGTTAAAAGATTTGTCAAATTATTTGGTTCCAGCAAGTACAAATTGGAGTTCCCAAAATTTGAACAATTCATTCTGGGACCATTTGATACAAAGGAAGAGTTTGGTTATCTTTTACTACGACTTTGTGGACAGACAGTCAAGGAGTTCAAACTGACTTCTGAAAAGAACGCACCCTATTGCGATCAGATTGAAGATATTTCAGCGTTACTTCGATCAGCCCCGAATCTGGAGTCCTTCTCAACTTCAAGACGTGTGATCCGCAGCACAGGTGGTGTTGTCAAATTATTTCCTGACTCCGTACGCACCGAAAAACCAAAATTGTCATTCCTAAAAACATTGGACTTGATATATGACTGGGCCAGTTATGTAATGAAGATTTGCCCAACATTCTACGAGGAATTGTTTGAAGCAGCCGAGAATTTGTCAACGCTTATCGTGATGGTTTCTGATTTGTTTCTGGATAATCCTGATAAAGATTTGGATATTCTCAAAGCGATTGAAAAGGTTGGAAGGGAATCCAAAATTGAGAATTTGAAAATGCAAGGTGTGACATCAGCCCATTTCGATATCCTTCACAGAATGGGGCTTAAACCGAACGGACTGAAATTAAAACAATTGGATTTTAAGAATTCTGGGTCTCAGTTTGACTGGTGTCAATTGATTTCAGTCTTCAGAGATACATTGGTTGTTCTCAGAATGCGTTGCTCTTATCGCAATGAAATAATCAACAGGATTCCTCTTATGCCGAAGTTGAAAGTCTTGTACTTCCACATGACTGGAGGTACTCATCTGATCTGTGAAAATTTCAAGAAAACATTCCCGGCTCTGGAAAATGTTGACCTCTCATTTTGGACTTCCGAGCAGTTTGAAGCTCTGCTGACTGGGGACGAAATTAATTACAATCTCAAAGCATCTCTCCGCTGCCAGTTCCCAATGACGACGGGAATTTTTAATCGAATCATTAGACTTTTCCAAAATTTGAGAAAATTAGAATGTGATGTGACTACACAGGAGGATGGGGTCGAGGTCATCAAAGGAATATGGACTAATTTGACACAATTGGATTATCTCGCTATTTATGCAACTTTACCAACGTCAACAAATTTGGACTCTCTGGTCACTGGAATTCCGGTCGGTGAAATTATGAGAATGCGAGACATGGATGGATTCTTTGTTTCACTTGAAAACCAGAATCCGGAAGATCGGAGTCAGAGAATTTTAAAGGAGACAAATAAACATGACGATTTGGGGTCCATCCGGAATCTAACCAGTAAGTAGAAACAGAGTGTCAAAGGATTGTGTGTTTCGTATGAGAGTTGACTCAATTACTTTGGTAATTGATATTACATTCAAATTTACAATTACAATTACTTTATTGTAATTGTAATTAATCACTTTCAGAAATCCGACCTGTCATTTGTAATTGTAATTGGATTTAAAGTCTCTGCAATCTTTTTTCATTACTTAAAATTTTGACCATCAAAATACAAAGACTTCTATAGACTTAACGAACGAACATAAAAAACGTCAACGTAATTAATTGATTTGAGAAATCCGGGTCTCAATTGTATTTTGTAATTAATTGACACGAGTTCCGAATTCACGAGATATTTTAGAATCCCTATTATTCCAATTCCGACATTCTAAATATTGGATTTATTCTGATTCCTAGATTTGAGTTTCCTGAGTCTTCATCTGTCTGTAAGAAGGTTAGGAAGCCGAAAATTAAATTATTTGACGGACTTTACCGGTTACTTTGGTTTCTACGCCCTCAAGAGTCTCCGACACTTGAACATTAGTAATTCTGAGGTAAAACTAAATACCACTATGTAAATACACCCGTCCTTATGAATCGAAAGTCATAGTCCAGCCTTGTCTTGACCCCTAAAAGTGACATTAATTCTAATTTTATTATTTTTTGACTAGATTTCAAAGCCTTGTGCGGAAATATTGGTGAAGGACTTGGGTCTCATATCCAGGCGATTTTGCCGTGCAAAGACCGGAACTCATATTATACCGCCATTAACGCCGATTGGGAAACTCAGTGATGAGTCCGGAACTTTCCCAGTACAACTCTGACTTTGACGAGTTTCTGAGTACACTGCCCCGGAATTCTTAAGTTATTTATTTCTATGTATTCTCCAACAAAATGTTCTTTTTTGTATTTAATTCAAAATCCACATACCGTAAATGATCGATCACATACCCGGTTTACTATTTAAACTTGCCTCCTTCAGAGTCAGACCCGGTTAGAATTGAGGACCAGGTTTGTATTCCAGTCCAGACCGGTTTTTATTTAAACTAGTCTAGAGGTCCGGTTTGTATTCGAGTCCAGGTCACTATTAAGCACCAGGTTTGTCATCGGTCATTTACGGTAAGGGTTATCGAGCTATAATGAATACAATTACAGTCATGTTATACAATTCTACATGACAATTAATAAAATCTCTTCCAGAATCTTAATTCATTTACCCCTTTCAAAGTTAATGTTATTCTTATTGTCATTTAAGAGTTCATTTCAAAGCTCTTCATCGCCTTTACGAATTTGGCTCGATCGTTGTTCAATTTATTCAAGTGTGATAACCAATACAAATTCGACAAGTCAAATCAATTTTAGGTCACGTCATAAAGAAGAAATAAAATAATACATAAATAGTTGTATAATTTAAAATTGTCATTTCTGCGAGGTATAATTAGAATGAGGGAAAATAGAGGAATAAGTTTTTTGCGATGACAAAAGACATTTTGAATTATTTTTACTTACTACGCAATAAATTACGGGCTTGTTCATAATTTCAGGAGTATTCTCATTACCGTATTTGACGCCCTCAGTCGTCTGTTTCATCTTACCTAAATTACGAAAAGTAGTGGAAAAATAATTGGAAATTTCTGTTATTTTTAGGACGGGTTCCGATCTAGAGTAATGGATGCTTTTGTATACATAATCTAAAGAAATAAAATTCTAACCACCATTAATAAACATGGTTTATTAATGAACCATGTTTATGGGTCAATAAAAGGTACAAAACAATAACGACAAGGAAAAGTTCACCGAAATATAATACATATTTTGTCTTAAAGGGTGGAACGAAGAGTCTCAAGCTGATTACTGATGGTTTCCGAAATCATCATATTTATTTACCAGAAAGATATAGGGAAAAATCGTCAGCAAACAATGTAAATGAGCGGGTCGTTATGACCAAGAAAACATTATTTACACATAATAAAGAAATAAAATGGTCCGAACGGTGAACCTGTGGAACTCTTCAATTCACTGGACTGGTGTTGGGTCAAAAATTCCAGAGAGTCCAATCATTCATATTATGAATTAAACTTATTGAATCAAATAAGACTGATCGTACTTTGTACTCTGTACATTAATTGAGTGTTCAGAATTTCCCTGAAAATGATTGAATAAAAATGTAATGCTTCGTCAAAAGGAACTTAAGAGGAGAGTAACCGACTCAAATACAGGGTGTTCCAAATGAATACACCCGGCAAAAATTCGTACTTCCCAAAATTAGACCTAAATTTTCAAAAATATATATTTTTATTGAAATTTCGTAAGGACATGTTTTTTTTTACAATTTTGACATTTTTTGATTAGTTAAGCGCATTCTCGCTATAACGGCCATTATTATTTTTATTACGCGAGGAACAAACGCCAAATGAAAAAACCTTCGGTTTTTTTTTGCATTTTGCGTTAGTTCCTCGCGTAATTTAATTAAAATTCAGCTAATTTAGGTTAATTTATGCCGTTTTAGTTAGGTTAAGCGTGAGCAATCTCTAGTAGGATTTTTAACCTAACCTAACCTAAATTAGAACTAAATTCAAGATGAAATTTGAAGTTAAAAGTTGCAAACAGTTATGCGCCAACCAAGAAACGAACCCATGCCTAGGGTGTTGCCTCTCCAACACCCATGCCCCTAAGCCGTCAGCCCAATTTGAAAGTGTACGGTATTTAAGCTCCCTTTGACTGCTCGTGAAATGTACGCTTATATCCATGTTGCAATTCCTCTTGCTAGGCTAGCATGGCCCCGGTTCTCAATCCATCGACAGAAGATAAAGTCGCCTCCCGGAGCCAAACAACAAAATCTCTGAATTTAAAAAAAATGACATTCTGAAAATCTGAGCTTTGAAAAACGAAATGTAAAATACAAAATGTCAAATTTAATGTGATTTTTTAGATATCTGGAGGATTTGAAAAGAAACATCGACGAACAGTGGAATTCAGTTTCAATCTTTCAAAATTTTGTATGCTAATAACGCTGTTTGGATCCGTGAGTGTAAAAATAAGAATGGCGTTTTAGTGAGAAATCAAAAATTTTCAAAGTTGTAAAATAAAATAAAAAAAAAAACAATTTTTTCAAAATTTCAATAAAAATATTTTTTGAAAATATAGGACAAATTTTGGAAACCACAAATTTTTGAAACCGGGTATATTCATTTGGGATACCCTGTAGAGTATGGAAGTAATGTTGCAAAACTACGTTACGCGCATTGGTTCGGTCGAATTCAGTAATGACGGAGGAAAATAATGATGAGGATTAAATATTTCACTAGATTTGCTCCTAAAAGCTAACTCTCGTCACCAAAATATTGTTCATAATTTATTAGTTCATTCCAATTACGACAAAGTCCAATGGTCTTCCAAGTATTTCAGATTCAATAGAACAGCTGCTCGAATTTGCATCCTGAAGTTGAATGCAAACATCACGTGAACTATGCGATATATTGATTTAGATTTACACTAATACTACTATCCGGAAGTTCAGCGACTGCGACTGGTAGTTCATTTCATTTCAAACTCTGCATTAGTCTTTATTCTCCTACTTTTAAATATCAGACTCAATGTTAACTAAATTTTTAATAACAATAGTGGTCGCCATTTTGGTGAAATTAGTTGGCTCAGACTCCACGTTGATTTCTTTTGATAATATCTCATTGGATGTCTCACAAATGCATCCAATGCATTTAACACTAATTTCAAGCGACAAGAACTGTGTACAGTTAATAGTGTCAAAATTTTATCCAAGTCTCACAATTCCGGTGTCAATTATAATTCCTGACAGCACACGAACCAAAAGTCATGATTTTCATCCATACGAATTAAGAAAAAAACAAATTATGGGCCATAATTTTCATCAATTGAGAAGTTCTATGGTGATTTATGGAACTACTTCCGATTCCAACGGTGTCGAGTTGATCCAATCGTTACAAAGTTCAGTTTTCTGGAATCCTCGTGCTCCGACGATATTCTTGAATTGTGAAAATCATCGAAATAGTGAGAAAAAATTGTTAGGACTTGCTTCCAAATATAACATTTATACATCGGTGTTTTTGACAATTTTGAACGATAAATTTTTTTTTTCAAAATTTGAATTTCCATCATATTTGATGGAATTGAGCGGACACCATTTTAAAGTGGGTACATTACCTCACCCTCCGATGGTCATACAAGATTCGACAACTGGCGAATGGTCAGGCGTCGAAATTGAGATTCTGAAAGCCTTCAAATCAGCAATGAATTTCTCTTACGAGATCAAAAAACCTCCAAATGGAATGAGATGGGGTTATAAAATCACCGCAAAAAATTGGACAGGACTCTATGGTGAACTGCTCCAAAACAAACTTGACTTTGGTTTCGCGAACATTTTCTTCTATGGTGAACTTACGGACTTGTTTGAAATGACTCATTTGTATGATCAGGATCATGCTTGTTGGATAGTACCAAATCCAATAGGGATAACCAGAGATTGGCTTGGAATATTGAAAGTATTCTCTCTTCCACTTTGGATTTTTGTCGGGGTCAGCGTGATTGGATTTATTACAACTGTTCATTTGTTTAAGAAAAGGATTGGAATTCCTACAAAGGATAATGGTGGGAATTGGTTGTTTGCTTTCGGTTCATTCCTCGGGATGTCGCTCCATGCTTTACCTAAAAATGGGGTCGGAAAGTTCTTTTGGATTTTGTGGATGTTTCTTGGGCTCCTGATTACATCTAGTTATACAGGTATATCAAAAACTTCTTCAACTTACGAAGGGAACGTCAGGGCGTGTATTTTTAGAAAAGTTTGAAAATCATACCACTGATAGCTAATGCGATGAGAAATCTTGAATGGGGGGTCACTCCACCCACATTTCAGGTTTTGATCAGTAAAGTTGACCTTTGTGTTGAATTTTGTCAGTGTTGATGAGTCTGGCCCGTATGTTCGTCTTTCGCCTCCTTTTCTTTCACTGCACCGTCCGACGGGACAGAACGGCCATTCCATACGCAACCACTGCCATAATTGACAACTTTACTGACCTAAACCTGAAATGTGGGTGGAGTGATCCCCCGTTCAAGATTTCTCATCGCATCAGCTATCAATGGTATGATTTTCAAATTTTCCTAAGAATACACGTCTCGACGTTCCCCACGTTAGTAGTCAGTTTCGTTTTATATTTAGCTATAATCTTTTTCAACCAGGTGGACTGATTTCGAAGCTCGCAAATCCAGTCCTGAATCGTCCAATCGATTCTACGGAAGAACTCGACGATTCTGGATTCAATGTTGGAGGATATTTCGGATTCAAATGGATGCTGGAAAAACCTCAAACACCACTGCTAGAAAAATTTGAGCAATTGGAAGACGTCGACCTTGCTTTAGACCAAGTAGCAAAATTAAAGTCGAGTTCCCTTCTTGAGAGTAGGAAGTATAGCTTATACATGAGAGAAAAACTTTATTCGGACGACTATGGCAATCGTTTGATACACGTGACTAAAGCGTGTCCGGGACATTTCAACATTGGTTTTGTTTTCCCCGTTTACTCCAAATATTACACGACATTTAGTAGGATGATGTTACTCATACTGGAGTCAGGACTAGCTCAGTACTGGTATGACGATATATTAATGCGAGTTAAGGAAACCACGGCGAGTAAAAGGACACCCGTGAATTTTATTGAACAAGATCACTCCGTGTCATCCTCAGGAGAAGAGGTCAGTTTGGCGCTCGTACACCTGAGAAGTGCATTTCTCCTACTATGTCTTGGACTCACGTTGTCCACATTTACATTTCTCTATGAAGTCATTATGAAATACAGATTTAAATGTCAAGCACTACAGTTTTGTGTGAAATAATCAGTGTTGTACGGTTGAATTATGTTTGTGTGCAGTTCATTACCCGTCAGAACTTATGCGTATTGTGTCTACAAAGTAATTTCTTGTCCAAAATGTCTACGCTACAATATTATGTAAACATAAATAAAAGGCGTCACAGTCTTGTCTACTATATACTAACAAAGATTTGTCTATTGTTTATTTTATTTTGTGCAGTCAAAATATCTCCAGTCGACCCCAGAATCATATCACAAACAATTCGCATGCAATATATGATGTTTATTATTTACAAAATAATGTTATAAATTATGATATACAATATTGTACAACTGAATGCAATATCGCACAACATAATTCCTTAAGTGAAGATCCCTTGCTCTAGCTAGTACCAATCAATTGATTTGTTTCTGCAAATTAGGTTTGACTTATTTAGAGTGATAATATTTTTTATTAATGGCGTTATTTACATTATATCGCATTGACGAGGGAAGTACCCGAGGTCCAACACTCCAATTTCGCCCATTCCTTTAAATACCTTCGCCGAGAACTAATCTGAGTAATGAGTCCACTACTCAAAGTTCAATATTCTTTAAAAGAAAATTGATTTTAAAAAAAAAGAAAAAAAAAGACGTCTTTGTTCTCAAGATTTTAGAATTAGTTAGACTTGAGTGCAAGCGGATTTCATCCGTAGATTCCACGAGGATTCGGTGTGCTTGTTTATACAAACACTGGGGTACAAACGTATCTCGAAATCGTCCTTGTACATGATTCCGTAGCCGTTTGGAATAGGGAAGTAAGAGCAGTAAATTAATTATTACACCTGTTATATCTGCACAATTTCTTACGCGTTTATGAATTTCGAATCAAGAGTTTATATTAATTTCTGTCTCGAGGTTTAATAGCAATCTTTATAATATCATCTTTTGTTGAGAATGTGAGACACTAAAGAATTATTAGGAAGGACAGGTTACAAAATCCGTCCAAATCAATAAATTAGTCTTTACTTTCGTGGGTCTCTGTGTTTTAGCCCAAAAGTCTAACCGATTTATATCAGCATGGAGACCAATCGATTGTGTTCGCAGTTTATTTAAAATTATCACACTTACTTTAGGGACACAATATGTTAAACTCGTACAAAATGAAATTGCCACATTCAAGTTTTATAAATAATTCAATATCATTCCATTTGAATCACGTGTCGAAAGTGGTTTGACGAAATTTTTGCGAAACCGACCGAAATACTGAGAGGACGGCCTATTTGATTATTCTTCGTTCATGTGCCATTCTACTTGAAAAGAACCAATGATTTGGTAGTAAAATATACCAATTTCCCGATGATATGAAGTTTGTAGTATTTCTTGTAATAACCAAATGTGCCCAAATCAATTTTTAAAGGACGACAAGACAGAACATATTTCTGGATTAGTTTACGATCGGCCCTTGTCATCCTCCCATGACGACTCCATTGCCTGGTCTTCATGACTTTTGAATTTTCATGATAATTACCAAAAACTTTGTGAGATGTTGTCAAATATGTAATTACGCACAAGACGTCCAACACGAGTTCAGTGATTCTTCCGATGGGTATTTGAAACTCAGATTTGACAAGGACGTAAATACAGAGGACTGTGAATCCCAGACAGATCTGATTCGTGGTCACCCAAAGATATTCACGACAAATTTCATTCCATGAATTGCTCAAGACTTGAAGGCATCTGTACGTATGGATGATCGCTCCAGGTTTTCTTAAACTCCCATATGAGTAGAATATTCGTACTTTGGTTGACTTTGTGTGTACATCCCTATTTTTAACGGTTATTAAAATGTCAGCAAAAAGTATACGACTGGATTTTAGATATGTTGTAGTAGATATTAACCCCGTCAACCATTTTTGCGAAGTTTATACCCCGAAAAGTACGACCGTTGCGCCGCTACTAATGGATTTTGCCAAATACACTTTGTTACGTCACGGCTTCCAATGCGCTGATGAAGTGCATTTGGTCCGAATATTTTTAGCGAGCAAGCAGTTAACTATTTTGGGGTATGACCCTCACAAAATTTGTTGAGGGGGTCAATGGCATTTTTAGTTATGGCATCGTGGCATTTTTTTATGGAAATATTACCTCATTTCGCTCAAAATGAAAAGAACTGTAAAGATAAATCCAGAGAACAAAGAAGTGCAAAATAGAACTGTAATCCAAGTGATTGCGTTGATCCAAAGACTCGAAAAACTCAATAGAATCATATATTGAACTCTGTGAAGTGATTCTGGCAAATATGAAGTAAGAAACATGAGTTCAAAAGGTCGTGTCACATTGAGGACGTAAACACTGAATGGTTGTATCACCGTAACGACACTTTGACATTTGAGAAGTAATTCACATCCGATGGAATGTTGCGGTTCAATTTCCTTATTCAAATGTGCATCTGTAATTCAATGGTCGGATATAAAAATACTCACCACAGGCAAAGTATATCCGTACAGAATTATACATATATTTTTACTTTACCTTCCAATTCCTCGAAAAATGCTAAATAATGGTTCACGAAGATTAGGAGGGATTCTCTGTGTTGGTAATTGAAAATGTGAGCCACACACGTAATCCCAAATCCAGTCATGTAAATTAAGGGCAATACCTGATTTGACATTTTGAATTCCGGTGAAGTCATGCAGACTAAAAAATTAAACAATATGAAGATGGATTGAAGGGCGTATGACAAGATTGTGAACTTCCAAATGTATAAGATCTGTTTATGCTCGAGTCTGCGAGATTTTGGATTCCAAGTATAAGGAATCATATGGAGATATGTCGAATATCGGATGATTTTGGTGAAAAGTTGGAGATAAGTTTGACTCAACATCTTTCGATTCGAAGGAGTAAGAAGAAGTGAAATGTGCGTTGTGAGCTACACAATGCCAACTTAAACCGTCCATTTCATAATATCACAATCAATATGTATTTACAAGGGATCTTCACGAATTGAAGGTCTGCAAAAATGAAAGACATTTTTTGGGCACATCTTTGAATGCCATATGAATACAGTACGAACTAGGAATGTTAATTTTTTTATTATTTTTTTCAAAAAATTTTCTAATGCATCTAAATTTAAACCATGATTTTTTAAATTGCGAAGACGGGTAAAAAAAAGTACTTCGAGCAGACATCTTTGAAATTTCTAGGCGATTGTAACGTTAGTAAAAATTGTATGCCGGGTCAAGGTTCTAGTTTCTATTCGTGACGTTCCCTTATTGACTTGATTATCATCTCAACTACGCCGTGGAACCTGTAATTAAAATTTTGTTCCAAATTCAGGACGTCTACTTTCTACAGAAATTTGATAATATCAGATATTCCAACATATGGTGATTTGGTAACATTGGCAAAGCTGATAATTCTCTAATAGTCGCCAATGAGTTATAAATATCTAAAACGTTTGCAAATTGGTTAACATAAAATTTTCATACTCATGTCTCATCTCAGATATAAATTTTGTTTCCTGGAATTAAGTCCACACAATTTTGTTCGCTTGTTCCTTTGAGTACCATCCAAATCATTTAAGTTTCTCGAAGCCTAACACTTTTAAGAAATTAGCTGTTTAAGTATATAGTAATTTTTGAACTGTACATATAATACAACAACGTTAGAGCTTAAACATTGAATCCTAAAAAATATAGCCAGTGATTGTGAAATTTGAAACACCAATTCTTTACGGTGAAGTGGTATCACTATCATGTCAATCAATTTGAGCTATGTTTGGGTATGACTGTTTGTCAATGGCAATTAACTAATTATGAAATTGGAATATTTGTTAGTTCAGGTTTAAGTTCCGTCCTGTCCTAACACCAACACCTTGCATGACATCATCTCATTGTTATTAATTGTGAAAGTGTTAAAATGACGATTTCACTGGTGTACTGAAGATTAGATAAAACCTCACCTGCCACGCTATTAATTCATGTCTACTTGTGTCTGTTATTGCAAAATTTCATTGTCAACTTGTTCATAGTTCAAGGCAGTAGAGTGTGTGAGTTCATTCATAATTCCACTTCTGTAAAAAGTCAACGTAGAAGAAAATATTCTGCACCACAATTAAAAGAAGTTGGAAACAAAAATATAATTTCTATACGTTTTGGTCCAACTAAAACAAAGAAATGAAATTAATCTTCCTACTTTCGGTCACAATTTTGACCGTACTTGGATCCAACGACGACTTATTTCACTACGATGGGTATAATAAGAAGGAGCTTAGACCTGGAGATAGGATTCCTGGCCATGTAAGTGATAATTTTGACGCAGTGATTTTTGTCAAATTTATGAGGTGTACAGAAATAAAAATTACCTCAATGTCAACCTGAGAGCCTGAATGTGGTGACTGGAAAAGAGTTGACTCGAAAATTCCGATGTTTGACCTTTCAAGGTGAAATTGAGGAAAAGTCCAGGGAAAGATGAAAAAATGGGGCAAGTTTGACTCGACTTTCCATGGGCGCGGGAAGGAAAGTTAAGTCAAACTTACCACATTTCTTTTTTCCCTGAACTTTTCCTAGTTTTTTTTCAATTTCACCTTGACCTAGAAAGGTCAAACATTGGAATTTTCGAGTCGACTCTTTTCCAGTCACCACATTCAGGCTCTCAGGTTCACATTGAGGTAATTTTGATTTTCGTACACCTCATAAATTTGATAAAAACCATTACGTCAAAATTATCACTTACATGGCCAGGAATCCTATCTCCAGGTCTAAGCTTCGTTTACTTATAAAATAAAGTTCAAGTTTTAGGGTAAGGTGTCCTAATACGCCCCGGTGTCCTAGTACACGACACCGCCATTTGTAGTCTTACTTTGATATTCACGTGATCCCATAAGAGTTCAAGATAGACGGAGCGTATTATGACATTAGGGCGTTGTAGGACACTTTACCCTACGGATTGATTTTTTAAAGGTATCAAGTGATCCGAGTATTCCCTTCCACTCCTGAACAATACAAATCTATGCATGAACTTGAAGAAACTGGTCGCTACGACTTCTGGTCAGAAGTGCGCCCAGGTAAACCTACTGATATCATGGTTGGACCACATCAAATGGAAGTTTTCATGCAAACCCTGGCTAGCTCGAAAATACTCTACGATACTTTCATCCCAGACGTTGAAAAGTAAGTAAATACAAACAAATCCTGCGAATATATAACAAAATTAAAATCATTTTTAATAAAATTGAACTAAATAATTCTTTCTCTTCAGGATAATCGCAGAACAAAGACAACAGGCAGTCACTGCACAAAATGGTGTCGGACTATTTAATTGGGACAATTATCAAACTCTGGACGAGGTAATTACATGGGTCCTTTGATTAAAAAATAAACTCATATTAACCAAGTGATATGGTTATTTTTGTTTTCGATAGATTCAATCCTTTGTTAAAGGAGTGGCTTCAGAATATCCCAGTCTTGCCAATGTTAATGTCATTGGGAAAACTTCCGAAGGAAGAGATATTATCCTGATTAAAATTTCAACGGGAGGAACCGGAAAACGTGCAGTGTTCATAGATGGAAGTAAGAACTTATGGAGTGTCGCAGAATGACCTGCTGTATTATGTGGTGTCGCGCGATACCCTGTTCTAGTCTGGCCTGTCGCTCATTACCCCGTTAAATTGGAACGTGTCGCACAGTTCCATGTTATATTCTAAGGTGTCGCACACTACCCTATGTTATACTATTATGGGGTTTCGCACGTTACCCTGTTATATTACAACGTTTCGCTCATTATCCTGTTCCATTACAACGTTTCGCTCATTATTCTGTTATATTCTAATGTGTCGCAAATTACCTCGTTATTTTACATTATCCTGTTATATTATAATGTTGCGTCGCACATTACCCAGTCATATTACATTATCATGTTACATTATAGTGTTGCGTCGCACATTACCACGTCATATTACATTATCATGTTAGAATGTCGCGTCGAAAAGTACCCCGTTATATAAAAAAAATACACGCACTAATGGACATAGCCACTGAGGCCGAATCAAGCAACATCGCGTATTCTTGGGTTGGTTCACATTTGACCCAGAGACGTACAACGTAGATGACATCTAGTAGTAGAAAATACCAGTGGAAAATACCTCTTTAAAGCAACCACCGGGAGTGCAAGTCCGAGGAATCGAACCCCAGCACAGCGAGACAGAATGGGCCAATCATACCGTCATGCTGCAATGGACTTGGAGTACTCGGAATGTTGCGTCGCACATTACCCCGACCTATTGCGTTACCATGTTATAGAATGTTGCGTCGCAATTACCCCGTTATATCAGATTACCAGGTCATGGCATGTTGCGTCGCACATTACCCCGTTATATTACATTATGCTGTCATATTTCAATGCAGCATTCACAGTACCCTGTTATATTTCAATGTTGCGTCCCACATTGCCCCGTTATATTACACTACCCTGTTATATTGTTGTTGCGTTGACTAACCCTTTTTGAATTTAAATTCAGATATCCATGCACGAGAATGGATATCTCCGGCAGTTGTAAGATTCAATTACCAGTTCAGAAAGTGATATAAATTAGTATATTCTAAACATTTTGATTTCATACTTAGGTCACTTACTTCATCAATGAATTGACGACAAATGCTTATCAAAACCTGGACCTATTATCCTCGTTTGACTTTTATATTGTTCCAAATGTAAATCCAGATGGATATGCATTCACACACACAAATACGAGATTATGGCGTAAAACCAGATCAGACTATGCTTCTCCGTTGGGTTGTCGTGGAGTGGATGCAAACAGAAATTGGTGTATGTTTGGAATAAATTTTATTTTAATAATTTAATCCTCATATTAACAACAATTAATTTCAGCTTACAAATGGGGTGGCCCAGGAGCAAGTCCTGATAAATGTTCTGATACATACATGGGCCCTTCAAACTTCTCTGAGCCAGAAAATGAGGCGATTCGAACATTCATTTTGTCAACAAATGTTCCATGGACATACTTTTTAACTTTTCACAGTTATAGTCAAGTGAGTTTATTATTGACTAAATTTTTACAGTAATTAATTGACTGATGGCTAATTAATTCTTTCAGTTCTGTCTCTTACCATTTGCTGATGGTGTTCGCCCAGATGACTACGATGAATTGGTACGTTGTAGGGTAAACTGTCCTAATACGTCCCACCGCCATTTATGCGCTTGCTTTGATGGTCATATAGTTTAATATTGGCGGGGCATATTAGGAGACCTTACCCTAAAACTAATTACTATTTTTTCAGATGGCCAAAGGCAATGCTTTTGCCGAAGCTCTATTCGCAGTTAATGGAACAAGATATTCCGTTGGGAATTGGGAAGATTTAATGTGTATGATTATAACAAGATATTTTAATTATTTTTAAGTGGTGATATAAAATTAATATTATAATATTTTCAGACACATCTAGTGGAACTTCACAAGATTGGGCCAAAGCAACGGCGGGTATCAAATACTCGTACACAATTGAATTGAGAGACACTGGAACTTATGGATTCATTCTTCCACCAGCACTAATTAAAATAACTGCTTTAGAAACTTGGACTGGGCTTAGGGCTATGCTCTTGGATTAACTTCAATGGAACAAATGTAATCTACTTATAGTTTAGGGTAAAGTTGGCTAATTTGTCCCACTTTGTTGGAAGTAACGCAATTTACCCCATCCGTTATTCCTAAGCGTTAACTACTTTGGAGGTAACGTGCTCGTTTAGATAAGCGGTGGGGCACGGTGACACACTCTAACCAAAGTGGGACATATTAGCCAATCTTATCTTAGCCCTTTCAAACTGTAAAATTTATTTGTGATTTCCTGTCTCGCATAATCTTGAAATAATAAATCCGTGCCAGAATATTTCTATTGTACAAAATGTGTATAAAGGGAATTAGGCATTCGACGAGAAATAATACAAGTACCCCTAGTAGTAGATAATAATCTATTTTAAAGCAGTGAATGCAGAAATATCCGAGCTTAAATTAAAAAACTACGGTGAAACAGAATAATTTATTTTCATACGCGCATATAATTTACAATGGCAACAATAGTTATTTTTATCAGGATAATATTTATGTAAAAATTATTTGTTTGACTTAATTGAACATTTGTCCAAATATTGACAACAGTTATTCCTGACCGTAATACAAATAATTAAACTAACTACGAATACGTGTGTGTGTCTTTTATCCTCTATGATTATTTGTTTTGAGTATACCTTACATATGGTTTAAGATTTAATTAATTTGTACACATTCCCTGAATTTGTCATCCACGAGTGGATTTTGAATAAAAAAAATTACTGGTTAATTGAATAACACGAGTCAGATCTGTGAGCAGTTCCAGCTTTTCCACATTGGAATACTTCCTTGAATGTCTTGGATTCTTTCCGTATGCTCTTGACTCTGAAATTAAAGAAAAAAAACTATTTTGTTAAGTAACTGTTGAATCCACTTAAAACTTGACACTCAACTCAATGAATGCTGGAATTGAACCCGGGATTTTCTGGAATAATCCATCCCGGTATTCACTACACTCCACCACTAATATTTTGAGTATTTTCAATACATAAAGAATATCTGGATTTTACCTTTCCTCCTGATTGAATCCATTGTGTGTGGACGATTCCAAATACCGGAATTCCTTTGTTCTGGACGAGCATTGAGTCTAGAAATGAACATACAAATTAACAATATAGGAATGCATCTTAATTCCTCTCAATTTTTGGAGAGGTGTTCCGATCCTAATTGAATACACTGTATATCATATTATTAAAATAAGTGTATGTATGTATAATGTGACTTCATTTATTTATACTTAAATTTATTGATATACCTGGGCGTAAGAGATGAAAAACATGTGATTGTGGTCGTAGACCTTGAGAGAAGGCAATGAGGTCAAATTCTGTGACCCTGTTGACCTCATACCGTTCAAAGCTATGTCTATCCCAATCTTATGAATAATTGATTCCAATGACGTTTTCTCAATCCGGTATATCTCTCCAGAACTCAAATTTGCTGAGGTCAAAGGTAAACAATCCACATCTCTTGAATATCCTGTCTGAATATAGTGCAGACATGACAGAAAAAAATACGAATTAGATTAGAAATTACTATTTGGAAATCATGAGACATACATTTTAATAGACTAAATACTGAGACATACATTTTATGATTATGTTTTGAATTGTTTGTATGGACGAACAGTGAGGCACAGATTTTAATACATATGAGACGCAACTAACCAAATTCATAAGGATTTCGATGGTTTCCGTCCGTCCCTTGGCAGCCAGATCAGGATGCAATCCCATTTCTGACCAGACCCAATTCACCATCATCTCACCAATCTTAACCCCAATCGTTCCGTAAAGAATTGACCTATAAATATTTTTTTAGAATAAATACGATTTCAACGATTTAATATTTTTATTCAAACACACTAAATTAATTTTAACAGGTTTAGGCCCACAATGGTCCAATTATTCAAGCGAGTTTATTAAATAAGGGGCACGAACCATATGGGAAACTGCACACCGTTGGGACTCGCTTCATTCTTTATATATTGCCGGCAATGTCATTCTGAACAACTTTTGTGAAGGTCCTACCCCAAAAAGTCTAACCGTTTATCCGCGAAAAATGCAGTGGTAAGCATTTGCTACGCATTACGGCAAAGTTCACTTTTGCTCTCACTCGCTTTCACTTTTTACAACCTAACCAGTAAAATTTAGAGACCAAACGGTTAGACTTTGACTTTTGGGGGTAGGACCTTCACACAAATTGTTCAGGATCCAAAACATAAAAAAATGGAGGGACGACCCATCCAACGGCCTGACGTCCCATCCAACGGCGTACGTTCTCCCATATGGTTTGTGCCCCCTCCTTTTATTTTAGTTAGTTAGTTAGTTAGCTAATTTCTATTATTATGGCCGAGAATTTCAGTTTTCGCTGATGTCAACATTTGAACCAGACATTTTTTAAACCAAAGTAAAATCATAATTTTTAATACTCCTACAGTATTTTTATTACTTACTTGTGTTGAGAGAATAATTGATTCGTGTGCAGTTCTGGTTCTGGAATCATGATTCCATTCATAAATGGAATGAAGAAATGATTGTGCGGAGACAAGAGAGGAAGTGGAGGGAATTTTTTGACACCAGGTTTCAAATATTTGAGAAGGACTTGGAGAGCGAATGCTTCCGCGGAGAGAACGTTTTTGAAGAATTCATTTGGGAGGATGTACAAGGGTGTGTAGAACTCGATTAACTCTGTTCTTTCCATATTTCCTCCTCCCACTTGTAATTTCATGGATGAGACCTAAAAATGTATTTAGAAAATTAACAATTGTTTTAAACACTAAGCATTTTCACACGTCAAAAATCAGATCATGTTGAAACATTAAGGTACATTGGTAAATTTTCTCGACTTCCGTTTGAGAACGCCAATATTTGGATGATGGTTTATCGTCTATTTAGTACACACGGGAAAAAGCCCAAGGTTAAGAATTCGACTCATTTTGACGAATATGTTACTACACTATCACTTGCAGCATTGGACATCCCCATCCAACTTTCCTACCCAATTAGAGCACTACACTGATTTCTGAAGGTTAAATTGGGAGACCCCCTTGCATACGCAATATAAAGACCTCACAGTATAGGAAAAGTTAGGTTAAGATATAATCTAGCCCCGGGGAATCGAACCCCCCACCCAACCGTTAGCAAATGAAAACTCCGTACCACTCCGCTGCTCCCTCGTTAGGTTTAATCAATTACCTTATTCAAAGCCCATTCCTTTAATATGACGTCCACAATTGATGATGAATTAATTTGGGAATAGAAAGATTTCTGAATGACCCCAAACATTTGTTCCACCTGGAATCGTTTTAGTAATGAGACATTTTACTTTCTCACTCCCTCTATCGACTATTTGTGTTATAATCAAAATGTACGATTTAAACAATGTCCGCTATAATAAAATTACGACGGAAATGTAGATTTACCTGAGTCACATCTCCATTGTGAGCGGAGTCCTCGCTCAGCCAAGAATTGAGTACGGGTGAGAAAACGGCTAAAGTCTCGTCGATACAGAATTCCCATCTAGGGGTACCTTCCTTCCTCCCTGTCATGTAACAATAACATTTTCAATTTTCATTAAGAAATTGACAGGGTAATGGTAATGCAGTCTAATTTTCAACACTACCGTTCGAACCCATCATCTACATGCAAGATTTAATGGTCATCGCCCTGCTCATGTACAGGGTGTTCCAACAAAAATTTTGATTTTCATACTAAAATATATGTTACAGTCAAGTGGGACAAATTAACTTCATTTTGAATAATATTTTGAACAGAATTGTACCGGTAGCTTGAGTGTGAAAGGATTCGTGTGAAGCTTTGAACTGTTTGGACATGTAAGACACGTATTTATTCACCAGTTGCCAAATCAGGTAAGTGTTCAGTGTTCTGTGAATCAATCAAAAGTGATTTCAAATTATGTAATAATTTCTTATGTATTTCTTGAGATATTGCTTACCGTGGTTTGGTGAAAGTTTACTTTCACTGCAACTCGTATGGAGAAATAAGTGTGGAATTTGTTGAAGTGAAAGTTAACTTTCTCCAAAGCAATATTAAATGAATTCTAGGTTCTACGATGGGACTACCTATTTTGTGAGGCTGAAATGATAAGTGAGAGACCACGAAAGTAGTCGAGAGAAGTGACCAAAATGTTCGTGTCATCAGCGATTGTGATTCCAGGGAAGAGAGCTCGAAGAACGTCACCCCAAAACACCTGCAAGAAATAAATCCTACATTAATCAAATTAAACGATTTAAGATCAAAAGATGAAAAGATAAAATTAAAGATTACTTACCACTGGTGCTATGTATTTCAATTTATCCACCCGAATTCTTTTCCAAGAACCCGGGCTTGAGATTTCTAAATCCAACCCATCTTCCGGAATCGCATCTGCAATCTTCCCCTCGTACTCAAAAATCTCTTCTGCTTCGGCGGCGGCTGATACTGTGGTGCTTCCTAATGATTGCATTATGTCCTTGGCGTAAGTTTTGAATAGAATCGCCAACTAGTGTAAATATAAACAAACAAACGTACAAATTAAATATTAATTAAATAAATAAATAAATAAATAAATAAATATGTAATTGAAGATTACTTTGTGAGTGGTGTTTTTGTAGAAAGATTTGCTAGGCAAGGAGATTCCAGCTGGACTTATCTGTTAAATTAAAAAAATATGTCAAAGGAATTGAATCCCAGCACATGAACTAAATCGGTAACCCATACCTATGGGCTAAAAAAAACCGTCGACTCCACGCCCTCTAGACCAGATTTATAACAACTTACTCTTATAATATTGTGGGACGGCCATTTTGGGTCAGGAACGACATCCACGTGAAAAAATGGATTTGCCCTGTACTCCGAATGGATTTTTTTCAATAGCCGTTGGAAATCAAAATCGTTCATTCTAAACGTCTTCAGGGGTTCCCATCCACCTAGAATGATATAATTTAAAAATAGACGACAGAATGTATATCTTAATTTATTTGGCTTACCCAGATGAGATATGATATTCTGAAGGAGTGAATCCCCGTCTGTTTCAATTTGTTGAATGGCCATGCAAGAGTCGTAAAATCGTTTCAATTTCAAGTCCACGGAATATGGGTCAGGAAGGATTTCTTTCGTATTCACTAGCGACCGCATTCTATTCTTCACTGTTCAAAATATGTCAAATTGAATTATCATTTTCATAAAGATTGTGTTTCCTTTCAACTCGTCATAATAATAAATACATTTATTTTACCGTCAAATTGTTCCTTTGAGTCCGCGCTCCAGATTCCTTTTGATTTGGGGATCGGATTTGAGTCCAACCACCCTCCGCATGAAAATTCCCAGAAATCCAGACAGGGCTTGGAGGACATGTTTAAGCTCTCAAGAATCTGTACAGATGAAATAAGAGTACAATATCTTTACAATTGAGGCGGTCCTTACAGACTCCCTAGGTTTATGCTCGTGACTTCAACATATTGTTATAGTTGAAGCAAATATCCCGGAGATGGCAGTGCGGTCTGAATGGTACATCTGAAATCTTCCCTGCACTTTAACATTACAGCCAACTTCAACCTATAACTAACTTCGTCCCTTTAATTTTTTTATGTTTGGTTATATTTTTAGAAAATAGCAAGAAATTCACTTTAAATAATATCTGACCCCCGTGAAAATCAAAACAAAGCTGTAAGCGCATTAAATTTTTAAGTAAGTTTCTCCGGACCTCTGTAATGTAATGTACCAGCCAAATGGCTATACAGTGCTATGCGTCACATGGCTTACATGATATAGAGCCGGGAAACTCTCCTATAATTGAAAAATATAATTTAATAACATGTTGAGGTCAAACGTTATAAAAAGAGAAGTACATTGCGACGGTTAAGTGACAGTAGCACGAATATGCACTTTTAGATTTTGCCAAGACCACGAATATGCACTTTTCGTCAAATTGAGGTTTTCAGCTGAAAATGTTCAGCTTTTCAAGCTTAACAATGGTGCCAAAACCTCGAATATTAGAAAAAATCGCAACATCTAGCGGCGACGTTTTAAACCGGCCGGACGCTATACAAAAGTTACTAGTTAGGTGCATATTCGAGGTTTTGATTTTAGAACATGCAAAATTTTTTGAAATGCTGCAGTTTCGAGTTTTTGCGAAAGAAAGCTCGCGTGAATGAGTCGGCGCGAAATCCGAACTACTAGTCTTTTTCAGTTCAATTTTTCAGTCAACCTGGATTGAATTAATAAATCGTCAATTAAAAATATTTATAATTAGACGGAGCAGAAAGAATATTGCTAGGAAAGTTCTACCAGCGTAAGTTTCACCCGATTAGTCTAACAGAACACCTTTGTCCACATTCAAAATTTTGTTGTGTGCTATCAAAAGTCCAGGAACAGGTCCGATTATTGATAATAATTGAATTCATCTCATCAAAGTGGAAGAATTACGGCAGTCACCGGACACGTTCTTCAAGAAATTACACTAAACTAGGGAATTTCATTATTCGGGTATACTATGGACGAGTAAATTGTTAATTCCCAACCGGATTATTATGTGTCAGTCGTATAATATTAAGTACATAATAACCCGTTCCCGTTCATCAAATTAACTAAATAAAATTGATTAATTTCTGAAATATTATGTGCTTGCTTGGACCTAAACAATACAAATTTTTTAATAGTATAAGTGCATCCATGACAGTAAAGAATCAATTTTTCATTCGAGAATACTATAATTGTTGACTATTTTATAGTATTATCATAATACTATAAAATAGTCAACACCAGGTTTCAATATCCTTAATGACTGTTAATTATATTGGACACGTGTTTCAAGTTTAGGTGAGCTTAGGTCTGTAGTCCAGGCCGTTATAAAGAAGTTTGATTTCTTTTCAATTTTCCCAACATTCTCGAAATAGCATATTCGTGGTCTTGGCAAAATCTAAAAATGCATATTCGTGCTACTGTCACTTAACCGTCGATTCTCCAGACGTGTACCCCTAGCAGTAGGGAGAAAACACTGCATTGGAGAGAGAATACATATCTAATATGTATGTATTTGAACTGACCTTAGCGGACATGGCATGACAATGAGATGAGTGACAAGTGAGAATGAGGTCGGGGGTCGAACATTCGGGCCAGACAAGGGGTAAGAGAATGAGAGCGAAAGTGCTGAAGATAAATCCAGCACACACAAGTCCAAATCTTATTCTGAACCAGGTCAAATCATTTTTGAACTTGTCACACTTGGAGCAGTTAGGATTCGAGGTCACGGTCTCCTCAATTGTCTCTTGTCTTTCATGGTTTTGATTTTGAATTTGATTTAGTTCTATTGCCCTTCGGATTTGAGCGGGTTGAACGGTGGTCTCGGTCATTGGATCAGGAAATAAGGAGATGGGAGTTATTCTTGGAATGGGCGGACGAATACCTAAGGCGTACTCTGCCCTCGTAATTGTCGTCACCTCATATGGCCAATTCTGCAATTCCGTTTTCTCCATATTTTCTAAATATAAACGAATAATTCACAATTAAATTCAGAATTCATATAGGGTAAAGTAGGCTAGTTTGCCTCACTTGGGTGCGAATGTTTCAATTTGCCTCACTTTGTTGCGAATGAATCAATTTGCCGAAGTTTGAAAAAGTTAAATATAATTTTTATCCAAAATTTAGATTTAATGTGTAGCACTCTGTATCGGGAAAAATGAAGATGGGACATAAATTTTCAAAGTGTATATTACAATGTTTATTTCACATTGAACCAAAATTTTCAATGCGCAAAAATCGTTTCCTTCGGGAACAATGTGTTTACTTAAAAAGGATTTTCTCCAATCGGAGTCGGGCTTGTCCCCAGTACTAGGGATACTAGGGAACTAGGGAAAATCAATCCATTACCACGAAATTTGGATCATGTTTGACCATAATGACCAAGCATGAATTTGAGGAGAGGAATTTTCTCTACATTTAAAATTAGTACAGAACCTCGTTAATACGATAAAAGGGATATCAAGGTAGGGTGTACTATTCCCTCCAGAAGAGTGACTTCCGATTTTTGCGTATAGGTGGGTACCCCTAGTAGTAGAAAAAACAAGCAAAATGATTTGGTCTTTACAGATTTAAAATGAGACAAAAAACCTTACCTGGGTTGTACTTCATTTAATAACGTAGGCAAGGGGCAACACTATAATGAAACAAACAAACAATTTAATATTTTTGAACTCCTTACTACGAAACACAATTACGTACTGACTTTCAACTCTTCTTGAGTCCGGATTCAATCCACATTAAATGAAACAAACCCCGAACGAGGAGCCGAACGGATGATTACAAAATCAAACAAACACAGGGTTGCTTCTACAGGGTGTTTGATAACATTTTTGTATCAGTCTGGACCAGTCTAGGGTTGTAAAGGGTAAATACCCGAGGGTATATACCCGGGTAAATACCCGGGTGCTTTGAATTTATACCCGCTGGGTATTTATTAGCATAGATGGGCAAAATACTCGTATTTTAAATACTTGTATTTAAAATACAGTATTTAAAATACTTTTTGT